>FIZR01003549.1:0-42023 GCA_900060175.1 Ferrisia virgata
AAAGCGTTCTCCTTTCTTTTTTTTTTTTTTTTTTTTCTAATTAAACGCTAAGAATTATAAATACCATGCTTTGTCGTGTCGATGCCACTCCACCACTCGTAAGATTTCCATTAAGTTTCTTTATGTGGGGTAGTTTGTACTTTGTATAGCACTACATTTTTCATAATAAATGGTAAATAAAGAGCAAAGTGTTCCGTTCGTGCGTATATCTTAACTTTTACGTGTACACTTTCGTGCTTCGTTTATATTTTTTTTAGTTTTTTTTTTTTTTTTTTGCATTATTAATTAATATTATGTCCGGGATCAAAACAGAAATTAGAATTGTGAATCAATAATGGAAAATTTTCTACATGCATAAGTTAGATGCGCGATGAAAATTTTCCATCAGTAAACAACTTATAAAATTTATAAATTTACCTACGGCGAATTTTCGGATGAAAGTTTTTCTTGTCTACTAAAATCGATATTATCTTCACTTGGAACTGAACTTGCCCACCTCTGTAACACGCAATATTACCAAAATTAAATTGATTATCTACATAATAGGAATGCATAAATATACGCAAGTCACGCTAAATAGAAAAGTTTTTCAACAGGTGAATAAAGCATTCAAAATTACCCCTAAAAGCAAAATTTCAGCCACTAGCCTTTATTCAGTAAAGAGAAGAGGCAATTAGGGAGGGAAGTGATGGTGGGAGTATCGAAAAATTGACAAATAATACTGCAAAATTAACCAAAAAACGACTCAACTCTACTTCATACTGCGTTTAGAGGCTAGTTTTTTTTTTTTTTTACCACGTAGTACTTTCGATATGGGCCACCTAGAGGTGGGTTAGTCGCATTTCAAACTTTGAACCTCCTTTTTGGAACCACATTTTGATCCAAGAGCTACATAGGTACTTTCATAGTTCCTCAAAAGCACATTTTGAATCTGGTATTTCAACTTTTAAACCTCCTCTTATGATGCCTGCCCTGTGGAGGTCCAGCAGTTGAATACTTTAGTAAAATCGGAGTAGCAAATTTGATGCCTGGAATAGCGACACTTACGATCAAATTTTGTGATATTTCTGAATTTCAACTCTCAACCGCTTCTTGAGATGCCCAATTTGGGTCTGTAATTGGTGTAAAAATCGTATTCAGCGCCCAAAAAATCCTCACAATGTAGTTCATTTAATTCTCAGTTCACTGGAATCGATGACTGCCTCGCACTAGTGTAACTTATTCAGTTAATTAGAAATTTTCTAACATTAATTTTTTTGTTTTCTCTATAGCTCCTCCCCCCCCCACTATGATCAGCAAGGGATAAAATTTATGATGCAAAAAATTTCTTTAACGAAAACCAAAAAAAAAAAAAAAAAACATTCTTTAGGCACTGCTGAAAAATCATCCTTGGTATGGTGAAAAAAATTAAAATATTGTGCTTAATCATCGAAAATTTATGTCTTAAAACCATTTCAAGAAGCCGTTTCTGAAAGAAATTTCCTCTAAAATTTTTCAAAAAATCGTGAAAAAATGCAAAAAGTTACAATTTTTTAAAACACCTTGAAGATACAGATAACTGAAAATTTTCCTATAATGTGGTATTCGGATATTTGTAATAAAAATTTTTAAACAATCTTTTTTCAATTTTTTTTTAATTTTTGAAAATTAGCGTACTTTTTTGTCCACCTAATGTCGGTTTTAATATGTCTCCTTTGATAACATTTTTTTACAGGTATATTTTTTCAATTTTTATCAAAAAATTTATTTTAAAACACGTGAAAGATGACTGTTTTTGAGTCTCTGAAAAATTGATTATGATAGGTGAATTTGAAAATTTTCATTTAATCGTCTAAAATTGATGTTCTCCATCCATTTCATGAGGGTCATTCTCAAACAAAATTTTCTTCATAATAGTTTTTTTTTTTGGAAAATCGTAAAAAAACGTAAAAAGATGACATTTTTTAAAAGTCCCTGAAAAAAGGTTAATTTGCCAATAATAATAATTTTGTTTATAAATATGTGTTATTATTCAATTTTTGGGAATGACTAAAAAAAATTGCCGATTTTTTGAAAATTTCTAAAAATTAACAAACGTTTTAGTCAGTTTTGCAAGTTGAAAAAAAAAATTCTTTCAGCGATGCTTTTTTCATCTGATTTTTGTGAAATATTCGAATTATGTGAATTGAAAAGTTCTCCTGATCAGTGGTAAAGGTATAAAAGGTGATTTTAATGTACATAATTCAGACCATCACAGGCCACAAATCTACATGCTATATTCATAAACAAGAAGCAAACCACAGCTCGGGTCTTTGCTTCGTTAGGGCTGCTCGCAATAAGAAAAAAAAAATACCAAAAAACAACATTTTCGGGGCTGTTAGGAGGTGCAATGAGGCTTAAAAGTCGAAACTCTTAAAAGGAAATTCCAGGACTTTATGGTAAATCTACATACCAAATTTCGAATTCTTAGCTCAACTTCGCGGTAAAGGAGACCGCGCAAATGACACAGTTCGCTGTACAAACCAGAACAAACGTAGTACAAACAATTTACATCTATTTTAATCTTAATGAAGTGATGGAGGGACCCAGATGTCAACATTTCCTCAAAAATGATCCTCAATATCTCGAGAAGGGGATAGCACAAACGCAGCACAAACGACTGACATATATTTTAAACTCAATAAAGAGAGGGGTTAATTTCTGCAAATATTATACAATTTTTGAAATTTTTGCTCGTTTTCATTCTCTCTTTCAATTTTGAGCGCAACTGAATCTTGAAACAAGGTCAGACCCATTCGTGTAATATGTAAGCTGATTTGAGCTCCCTGAATTAATTTCGTTCCATAGAAAAATGTGGCCAAAAATGGTGTTAATGGTTTTCTGGGACCTGCCAGAAATGTATTTTCATCTCAACTTCGAAACATTTGACAAAAGAATTAATCTATTTTCAGTAGAAATGCGATAATTTTTGTTGGATGGAAATTTCATGAACCACGACCGAAAATTTTAATTCGATAACGAATTTCTTTGCTTTCTCTCACATTCGTTATCAAATGGGAATACGAGAAAGCTTCGATACTTTATCAAAAAGAACTCAAAACCACATTTTATCAAAGGCTGAAAAAAAAGAGTAATTATATTTGTATCTAATTTTAATTAATTATCTAACTTGGAATTTTTTCAATATCCTTACGTACGTACATAGGAAGGCGCTAAAAGCTAAATAAACAAAATTTTCTAGCAATTATACGTTGAAGACGATGAAAGTAAACCTGCAAACGCCAATGATCTTTTCATTTAGTTTTGCTTACATTTCATCGAACAAATTAGGGCGATTAACCATCGCTCGTTTCGCTTCCCTCATTTATATTACAGTACTTTTATTCTGTACGCTTTGAAAACATGGCATGGTTTCGTAGTTTCCCACCCCTTTTATTTTATTTTATTTTTTTTTTTTTGCTTTTTATTTTGCACGATTTTACTCATTCGACACAAATAGAACTGTGTTAAAATTACCAACGCTTATTTACCTTCCCTTCGCAGTACCTACGTATACAATTATAATGCATTCTGTAAAACTGGTTCAAGTACAGCTCTCTCGATTAAAAGTAATTTAAATTTTGCTTACTCAATACACAGCATCGAAGATGGCGCCACAATATCGGAAATATTTTACTCAGATACAACGTGAATCGAGCGAAAAAAAAAGAAAATAAATTCTTACAACGTTTAATTTTAAACGCTAGGGATTTTTTTTTTATGCTCTACTTAAAAGCAGAAAAGTATATATTTATCATAAAGGAGGAGAAAAATGAAAAACTAAAAATAAAAAGAAGAAAAATTTTTATAACATGAATGAGAAGTCAGACGAATAAAAATGCTACAAAAATCTTTCGTCGATTGAAAAAAAAATAATAAATATTTTTCTAAACTGCTCGAGGTGATTTTAAGAAAGAGTAAAATTTCATTTATCGTCTATTCCGTTGTAAGTATATAAAATTCTGTATACATTCGATTTTCAATTCTACCCGTCGAACCAACGTAAGGCTCTTCTTTTCTTTCTTGTGCAGTATTGTTTTTGTTAAGAAGTGAAAAAAAATACCGATTCGCAATTCGTCCGACAACACAACGGAAGAAGAAAATTTCTACGTGATTTTGCTATCGAAATGTAGAAAAAAAAAAACCACCCAGTATAGCGTTTAATTAACTTCGGAAGAAAAAGGCGTTCACAATTTTCAATAATGAGGCTCGAAAATATTTCATCAAGGTGCACTCCCTCTCACTACAAACAAGCCGAATATTTTATTTACGAATACTATACTTACATAAAAACGTAAATCTGGCAAAATGAAAAAAAAAAAAAGAACCGAAAAAAAATAGGTAGCTAATTTTTTATCTGTTATAATTTTAATTTATTCGAGGTTGTTTGAATTAAAACTTCTGCTACTCCAGTTCATCTTTTCCTTCGCTCTTCTTATTCTTTTCAATTTCATTAAAAAATACACATTGTTCATCGGAGCGGAATTGTCAAGATAAAACGAGAGAGAACTTTTTATTCGTTTGTTCGGCTAAAGAATTGCCCTCCCTCTATATATCTCCGCTTAGAAAATATGATAATTTGGAAAATTTTACACAAAACACGTCGCGTCGTACCGTTTCTCTCTGGATTTTTTTTCAATGCTTTCTGTATCACATACTTAGTCTACTCGCCTACTTAATAAGTATAATTTTTCGAAATAATTCGAGCGATCGATGCAGATAATTAGTCTACGTACGACTTACGGTCAAAATATAGGTACAATTTAACTTTAATTAATTTTTAGTTTTATCCAATACAACGTAATGCTACGTCACCCGCAATTATAGCTTATGGTGTTGGTGAAAAATGTCTTCCCAACTTATGCGGACCATAACACAGGTCACTGACTTGTCAGTAGGGTGAAAATTTACAACTTTATCGTTAAGCTAATTACGTACACCTCGTTATTGTGGCCGAACAGGTTAAATTTACTGACGTTTTTGAAATTTATAGCTCAACGTTTTGTACTGGGCTGCTCTCGGCGATATAATTTTTAAATAAGTACATCTCTCCGCATTCACCAGTAGGCTGTACTTTGCCGACGAAAATTTCACCACTTTATTGTCAACATTTTATTTTCGCACCTCAATTTAAACCTCATTAATTCACAAAATTTCATCTGCAAGGTGTCCTACCGCATCATTGTAAAACAATATTTTTTTTTTTTTCATGTGATCTGCAACCCTCATCAAATGCCCTCATTGATGATTGCTCTACATATCTTGAAAATAGCATCTCAAACATGTATTTGCCCAGAATTTTCTACTTCTTAAATGTCGATCGTAATAGGTACCTAGCAACTGGGAGAGTGAGCTGAATATGGAATAGTAATACACTTCACTGCAATGTTCTTTAGCTTCAGTTCTACTACCTATGTCGAGCTGGAAAAATAGAGCAAAATATTACAATGGGGGAGAGGGGTGCTGAAGGGCTAAAATCGCAAAAATTATTCCTTTTTAAGCCAATTGATGAACAATTCCAAGTTGTATAACATTTCGAAAAATCGGCTTGTTAGGTCAATTGGGAGTGGAGATATGAGGGTTTTTTTGAGCTTGAAAAAGCGCTCTTCCTCCCCTATCACACCTCCAATTTGAGCTAGGAAGTTGACATTCAGTTTCTAGACTTTTGGAAGTTTCGAGTCATTTTTGTCTTTTGGTTCGCAATAGTTATTAATTCAAACACAAAAATTTACACGCACAAAACTTCACATTACTTTATTTACTACAAAAAAATAAGCATCGAAACCTCTTCTCTCAACTCTCAAAAACAAAACTTAAACTTATATCTTCTTATCAAAAAAAAAAAAAAAACTACCACCTAAATCTAAAACCTGGCGGCATGTTTCTGAACTACTGTATCACAGTAGATTTAATATAGGTTGTAGATGTGTCTTTTGAGAGTTTCGACTTTTCAGCTTCACAGAACTTCCTCATAGTTCTGAAATGTAGTTTTTTGGTAATTTTTTTTTAATTGCAAGTAGCCCAGCGAAGCGAGGATGAGTGCTATGATTTATTTTTTCAACATATCGGCGAGGAATTAAAACTGGAGAACGTCAACCGTTTAGACTAAAGATAATGAGAGGCATTATGTTCTGAACTACAAATTTTTTTACCAAATTGAGATCAACTCAAGATTATTTTAACATTGATATTATTTCTAAAATTACATGATTTTGTATATTTTTTAACTTATGCTTCGACTGTATTTATAATTTTTTTTTTTGTTTAATTTGATTACAGGTACGTTAAAAGAAATAATGAACTAAGCCAATAGCTAGAATATATCTATATATACTAAAAAAATACAAGGTAAGATGTCACAACTTTAGTCCACTCAAATTATTTATAATAATAAAATTAATAACAAAAAGTTTTCTTCCAAGAATTGTACACAAATTAATGCGAAGCATGTTCTCTTCCCTGTCTCTTTATGTCACCCTGAGTTTTTTTCGCAAATAATTTCACGCTTGATTCAGATACGGAAAAGATCAAATAAAAATTGTAACAATCTAAATTTTGTACATAAAAGGTTACTTCATAATCAGTTATACTCATCTTCTGTCGTGAGTTCAACATGAAGTCCAAAAATCATCCATATTTATCTTCCATCGCGAGGTTTCGATCAAAAGCTTCAATTCAAAAACTTGAAATCATAAAATCAACCATAACTTCCTCATTTCTCTCCCCACTTGACATATCAAATTACTCAACCCCTCCCCCTACAGACATATATCCACATCAACATTTTAACTTAAAGTCCAAAAATTTTCCATATTCATCTTTCATCGCGAGTTTTATCAAACTGACCCACTCTTAAGACAAATCTATGTTAACTTGTAAGCATAAAGTACAATACTTTAGTCAACTTAAAGTTAATAAATCAACCACTCATCTTTCATATCTCAGGTTTCAACTACCTAACTATATTTGGAGGGGAGATAGGGAAGGAACGGCCCTTTTCAAGATCAACAAAGGTCAAAACCCTCATATTTCCCCTCCTAATTGACCTATGAAGCTGATTTTTGGATATGTTATGCAACTTTGGATTTCTTATTGATTAACAATCCTTCCTCCAAATTTGGATGCAACTGAGTTTTGACCCGAGGTCATCCCCACTCCAGAATATCAAATGGACCGCCAATCGAAGTCTGTTCCTCAAATTTGATTGATTTTGGTCGGTATTGAGCTGAGAAAATATTTTTTTATAGTTTTTAATAGAAAAAAAAAAGTAAAATTAAATATCGGACGCAGCTGAAAATGGTCGTAATGATCTTCTCGGACTCCAAAACAGATTTTGTTGATATCCTCCCCTCATCAGCCATAAGTTGAGTGCCTATAATAGCCTGGTTTTCATTAGCAATATGACAGAGAAAATCAGGCTAAAGATATGAAAAAAAAAAAAAAAAAAGCGTTCAAAATCATTCAAAAAAATAGACTTTTTGCTTCTAGGCAGTAAATAATGGAAAAATGGTTCAAATCGCAACACTATTACTCAAAAAAATGCGGAAAACTGGGGAAAATTATTTCAATAAATATAATTTCTCCTGCTTTATGGTTAATGTCAGTGGCAGACTAAGGTATTGATTTGGGATAGTAAGCTGTATCCCCATTAGGATGAGCCATAGATACCAAGGTCCTTCAAGTAGACTCAAACATCCAAGTTTTTTGGCTATGTATAGCATTACCAATAGCATAATGATGAATTTGAAATTTACAACACATAGAGAAGTATGTATCGATTTATTTAAAATAAAATCCATAAAACCGTACCAAAGAATAAGCTACCTTTGGAAATGCCATTTCCTCAAAAAAAAAAAAATAAGTTATTTGTGCATATGTGTGAAAAAACGACAAAATTGCAGCATTAAGGACGTATAAGAAGAGGCTAGGCTTTAAGTATAATATGTGTGTGTCGTATACTGCAGAGTACCTATGTACTTATATAGGATGGATTTCTTGAATGGCGAATAAACACATTTACGCTAGAAATGCTAAACACGAGTAAACTTTTTAAATCCGGCGAAGATTTATTTTTTATAAGTTGAAAATTTCATTTAAACGAGCTATAATATCTAGATGCACACTTATAAATGTATCTAGAAGTTACATCGTGCGCGAACGTGCGGTAATTCGGTAAAATACGTAAATCGTATTATGGTATAGTGTACTTGTTTTATTTTTTTTATTTCATTTTATTTTTTTCACGCTAAAAGGTTTTACTTCCATTTCCCTTCACGTCGACTAATACATGGGACCGATAGAAGAGCGCTTTTTTACGCATGAAATTTTACATACACATATAAAGCGCGCAGATAAGATGGCAAAAGGAATTACTTTAAAGGATCTCCAAGTGTAGCTTTAACTCGTCATATATCAGTGGAACGTTTATCGTATGTATCTGGTATCTTATCCACTATCTACTTAGACCTGTCACACACCTAGCGGAGTTATGTTTCCATCTACTAAGCTATGTTTTTCAACGTCCTTGCGCGCTAACAAAAGATTTGGGTCAAAACAAGAACATTGCGTTGTGAGGCCTGTCATACTCCTATGCCACACTGCGTTTTCCTAAGTCTACATGCGCAACGAAAAATTCGCGCCAAAACAAAAACGTCGCATTGTAAGTGTAAGAATATTGTTTTTTCCCCTTTATTTTCTTTTTTGTGCTCTCGTTCGTGTGTGTTTTGGGTCCCGCTGCATGGTCTGTTGCTGGGAAGCACTCGTTGCAGTTGTCAGCCCAATGACTTTCTCCAGGATGGTCTTTGGCTGGTATGCGAATTCGTACGCTCACCAAGGGCTGCTACATCCCCTAAACACATTGCTGGCTAGCTTTCTCTTTTCTCCCTCTTGCTCGCTTTACCCAGCACCTAACGGAACTGGTTCAGGGATATGCAGGGTAGCTGTGTATGTATACGGCGATCGCCTGCTCATTCCTTGTGCCACACTGGTTTTAAAAGGTTGCTGTGGGTCGTTCTTTGCTGATCATTTCGCGAGTGCATTAGTTGCTGTGTGTTGGTGAGTTAATTCTTTTGGGAATTGCTCATTGAGTATCCTATTTACTTTTAGCTTAATTATATGCATGTTTGCTTCAGTGTACCTTATAATTAAATGTGTAGCTGGCACAAATAAGGTGCGCAGCCTTTGCCTACCTTGCTAGGTGCCATTGTGTGATGCTATGCAGATGCCCGAGGCTCCGGCGATAATGTACACACTACCTGAGTGCTAACTCGCCCACTCAGGCGCTGGTTCTACTATAGCTGGGTTCTGCCTCTGAACTGAGTTCAGAGGATTGCTCCAGAGTCTAGTAGCCAAATGGACCTAAGCACTGTGCCCGTTTTTGTGAGTTGGCCTACTCATGTTTTGGGACAGGCTGGTGTGGCTGTTTATTCCGGAAGCCCACCAGGAGGTAGATGATTTCATTCTATGATTCAATTCTAGGGCTTGATTCTTTGACTAAATTGTCTACTTAGTGTATAAATAATTAGAAAGGTCTACTGTGTGATACTCAAAGGTGCCTTCTATCTATTTACAGATACCTTCTCGCCGCATGCCGGAGCCCAGCCCATGAAGCTTTTATTATAATTTTTGTAAATGTTAACTCTTGTATAGTTCGTTTAAAATATACTTTCCTGACTTGATTATAAAATTGGTATAATTTTTGGATTTGTTTTCCCCAAAATTTCCTTCAAATTTCCCTCTCATCATCTTAGTGGTCTCCTAGGACCCCTAAATGAATTTTATTGATATCCCCCTACCGTATCCACTGTTGGTCGATAGACTGTAATAATATGGTTTTAATTGACAATATGACATAGAAAATCAGGCTAAAAAATTGAAATAATTTCTAACACATACTTGAGCGAAAAAAATTTTCCCTTAAAATATTGAAAAAGCGTTTTTTCTTTTTTTTTTTTTTTTTGGTAGAAAAAATTCTGTATTCACGCTTAGTTTAGGAAAAATCATGATTTCAATTCAAATGTATAGAGAAAGAATGATGGGTTAATTGACACAAATTTTTTCAAAATTTTCTACCCCTGAGGAGGAAGGAAAAACTGACAAATAAAAACTTCGAATAGCAGCAGCCTTCAACTTCAGGGGGGAAGGGGGAGGGTTTACATCAAATTTTTTTCGCCTTTATAGGCGTTATGATAAGTATAATTTTTAGAACTTAAAAAAATTTTTTTGAGATTTGAGTCGTTTTTAGAAATTTTTAAAATGCTCAAAAATGTGTTTTTCTCAAAAATAATGGTCAATACGCTAAAAATGAATCAAGATAAAGTAGTTTAACGTGAAATTTTATACCAGATTTCGTCGTTAAAATTTTTGTTGAGCATTTACGAACAATGAAAGACAAACAGAGGCAGAACGAGAAAGATGAAAAAAAATATATATATAAATAAATAAAAAATGAAATCCACGACAAAATTCATACTCCAAAATCACCAAACACAAGCTGTTTTAAAAATGGAAAAATTAAAAAAAAAAATCATAAATACAGGCTTAAAAATCGCTTTCCAGCGCCAATTGTACGGTATCACACACCTTAACAAATAGGATTAGCCTATAAACTTATAAGGTCAGTATTACTGGTAAAAGCTAAATGGAGTACTGGCGGTGACATTCGTATAAAGAATATAAGAACATCCTATACTCTTCAATTTGGCCCAAAATAAAAAAAAGTTCGAGAATGCTATTAAAAAGGAAAAAGAAGGAGTAGAAAAAAAAAGTTGTGGAAAAATGTATAAGAGGGAAATGTGAGATACGTCGATTTAATGGAACATCCAATTTATTGGCGTTTGCCTTCGGTACATTTGAGTATTAACTGAGAAAATCTAGAGATTAAAAAGGACTCCAAGGCGATGTATAGTTGGCATTTTTCTTTACAAAGCACGAATAAAGACGAGAACACGGCCCGAAAAGGAAATCGATTGTTTTTCTTATTCCTTTTGTTCGTCATCGTGCTAGTCGCTTCGACTCTTTCTTGCCGAAAGTTTTTTAAATTCAAAAACAGATACCGACGTCGTCGTTTCGCAATGAACTCGATCGACTATAAACAAAGCCATCTATAGCAATCGAAAAGAAAAATAAAACTACCGCTTGACAGGTAGTCAGTCAGTCAGGTACTCCAAGATAGAAAATACTTTCACCCTAGTCAAACTGATGATGGTACTTAACGTAATATTTAACTGACATTCGTTTAGTTGTTTCATCTTTCCCTTCTACCCTTTTTCAAACGTTTTATGAACCCTTTTTTTTTCTCTTAAACTTTCCCATAACGTCTATACGTGTTGTACAGTGCGTTATACTCACTTCTTTGGTGGTGAATTGATTAAGAATGATGTTCTTTTATCATGTACCAGAGCTTTTTCAGGAGTTTTTTTTTTTTTTTTTTCAGAAATGCATGAAGAACAAGAAATGAGGAAAAGTGCAACAAAGAAAGAAACAGAACATTGGCACCATAAGCCTTACATCATCCACACGAGGGTCGAGCTTTACGTATGCAATTTTAGTAGCTCACCTTAAATAAAATTATTTCTCTTTTTTTTTTTATTGAAACCTTCGTTACAGGTAAAATTGAAAAAACTGAAAGTGAAGAATCACATTAAACAGGTAAAGAAGAGATACTGATACCGCTACAACCATGCAACAATTCCCTCTCGGCAAATATCTCGATAAAAATATTTAATTAATTTTTTCAAATAAATTTTCCTTATCTGGCTGTGTATCCAGCTACGTTACAATTTCGATGGAAGAATTACGAGCACTGAGGGCAGAACATGTTGTTGATAGCGGTCTGAGGCAACATTTCAAGCCAGAAGATAAGGTAGGTAAACCGAGGTTAACAACACCGTATGATATATGTAGAGTTGAAACACCGGTGAAATTTCCCCTGCGAGAGTATCAATTCGCCTCCCTAAATACCATCAAAGGGTGAAATTTAACGCTAAAAAAATTTTCATTATCTCTCGCTCTCTTTCTGTTCCTCGAAACTGGCGGGAGTTTAACGAACGCGTGTCGTACCTATAAAAATTGCACTGCGGGTTTGCCCCTCCTCCCCACCCCCAAAGAGGTGGAAAGACGAAGGAAGAAGGGTGCTCGGTATATATGGCGTCGACGTCAGCGGAAAAACAGTATTTTCGGCGTATTTCCCACGATAGCAGTTAATATTTCTGGCAATCTAGAAAACCGCAACTTACGGATATGAAGCGCTGTTTATCACAAATTAATGTAATGTTGCCTTAAGAGCATTTTACGTATAATTCTACTATATACACATAGACGCAAGAATGCGTCGTCGAGCCTTTTTGAATAATTATCGCGCCAATTTCAAAAACGAAAATTAACTCGGCTCGAAAAGTTGCCGGCTGTGAAAACGCCATCACGACGACGACGACGACTAAGACGACGAAGATGATGATGAGAAAAGTCGAGTTTGCAAAAAGTTTTCATGTACCAGAGGCGATGTTGCGGTGTCTTTTCTTATATTGCACATCCTTGTAATTTTTACGTATAAGTAGTAACAAATGCTCCGTCGCTCGCCGTCATCATCATAACCTCATTTAGTGACCTTGTTTTTTGCTCCGCTACTAGTTGGAATTTCGTGGCTGGATGAGAATTTTTAATAACCGACATTATGCAATATGCTTAATTAGGCTACCGTTGTGGAATGGGTATAATCGATTGTGTCGAATAATCGAGTTGGTCGTGATCATTTGTAGTAGTTTGGGTTGGAAAGGTGAATTTCGTATTACGAACTTCAAGTTAAGCTACCTCAACAATCTTAGGCATGAACCAGCTTGGTTGACATTTTCAAGCATAACGAAGATTTCTACCTCTTTAATTGTATTTAAAGTCTATAGATTATGTGGAAAAAAAAGGAGGGGAGTGCTCGTGCATTCTGGCATCAGTTGCGGTAACTTGGATTTTCCTTATGTGCCTCTCATCTATGTCTGTAGCCAGATCTTGTTTCAGGTTTTGGTATTCCATATTTTATACCCCCCCCCCCCCCAGTCTGTGTTACGACATTACTTGAGTAACCACCCTTTTCGAAGAATGGGAACATCGTATCAGTATTATGAACAATCAGTTTAGAAAATGGAAATGAGTTCCTAAAATAACGTAACGATCGCAACATGCAGATCACATGATCCCCAAAAAGTTGGTAACGGTTACCATATCTGGGGTGACATTGCAAAGGCGAGGTGACTTTGCCGATTGCCAGTTTTGCACACTCAAGTGACCCTAAAGTGTTCTAAATGCGTTTAGGATGCACTGGCAATGGCATAGATCAATAGAGGAAAGTTGGACGAATATTTTTTGTTAACATTTATCATCCACAGAAAAAATCTGACAGAGTTGTAGCCTTTTAAAAAAAATCTGAAAAAACGTCCAAAAAACCATGCCTGGAAAATTAGGTCTATGGAATTCGTCTGAGTGGTCACAGAAAAATAGTAATAGACTCATCTTAAAGCTTGAAGCCTCCGCTTTCCAATGATGCCTTCGTTTTCTCATTTTGAACAACATGATTTGGAGTTATGACGCAAAATGTGGCTCGGGGTGACTTTGCCGATGGAAATTTTGATTGTTTACAATTCGATTTTTTGATAACGAGTCATTTTCAATGTGTATTTTCGCTGTTGCTTTAATTATTTGAGTGATTTTTCTTGTTTTACGTTATTAATTATGCCAAGAACTTATCGTAGAGCAGTGTGTAGTCGCACCTATTGCGATTATTCTCAAGAAATGTTGGCTGAGTGCCTTGAAAAAGTTCGAAATGGAGAATTGACCAGAGCTCAAGCTTCAGCTGTTTACAATATTCCTGTGAAAACTATCTACAATCGTTTGAAACCGAATGAGTATTTGAATAAACCAGGTGGTCAGCCGGTATTCACCCACAACCACCTCTGGTATATAGTGAATTTTTGCACGCGTAAGGTTCGCAGAACCTACAAAAATGGTTCCACAATTGTTAATGGAGTAGCAAAAAAATGCTCATGTTGAAATTACTCAAGAAATGCTAACCGAAGTCGAAACGAATCCTTCTTTCCTAGACAAAATTTTGACAAGAGATGACACCTGGGTGTATGGTTACAATTCTGAAAAAAAATTCAATTTTCACAATGGATTACATCAAAAAAATTGTCGAGGTCGCCCTCAGGGCTGTATGGTCAATGCGGTTGGATGCTGCATTACGATAACGCTCTAGTCCACACATCACTTCTTATTCGCGAGTACCTGGTTGAAAGTAATCTCATCGTGATTACCCACTCTCCTTACTCAACCGATTTGGCACCCTGCGATTTCTGGTTCCTTTCGAAGATTAAAATCTGTATTGAAAGGAGAGTGATTCAATTCAGTGCAGCTGATTCAAGCGAATACCAAAGCGCAGATGCGCACCATTTCAAGTGAAGAATTCGTCAAATGTTTCCAAAAATGGATTACTCGACGGAGAAAAGTTGTACCAAATAGGGGGGAATATTTTGAGGGCGATAAAAATATTTTAGACAGTGTAACTCGTGATATTTTGCAATAAAACTTACAATTTTTCACTTTTATTTTTTTCAAGTAAAAAGCCACTTTGTTGTGACGCAACTTTTTCTCACAAGAAGAGCAATATTTACAAACCTGATGGACAGATATTATTCCAATTGACTTTTGATTACTAGTGGTAAACTTTACCTCAACAAGCACTAAAATTGATGCACTAGAAGTGAAGTATTCTCGAGCACATTCAAAGCTCGCTTGAAAGTCAGTCCACCCTGTAAATTATTGAAGTATACCAATAAGGAAATCAGAGTGAAATTAGTAAAATTAAAGAAGCATGTTTCAGATCGTAGTTTTCAAGATTTTATTTTAGATTTTGCATGTACCTATAATTTCCTCCTATCATATCTAAGTTATTTTTAAGTGCTTCAACTGTTCTACAATTTGAAAAAAAGTTGAATCTTCTACAATCTACCGTTTTCGAGAAATCCAAATTGGAAATTTATTATTTTTAGGCTCATGCCAAGGTTTTAAATGCTCGTATCTTTCTTTGGAGCCTAGCTACAAAACGCTGGTTTGCACAGTTGGTATTTTCTTATTGTAATCTACCATTATGGAAAATCTGGAAAAAATCGCCAACCCCAAGGTCAAAACGTGAACATTTGGGGATAGCACTGAAGCACCTACTGTATCCTCCCACTTGGTGCAATGTTCTGCAGGATGGCTGTGAAGAGATATGAATACAGCACTGCAATGCCAGCCTTATCCTCCTGTTTGACTCAATGTTCCGCAGGATGACTGTAAAGACAGAGGCTGAAGACTTACCCCTCCCACAAGTCACCATTAGTTTCAAAAAAGAATAAAAAGAAAAGAAGACCCAGCTACAACATAAATGAAAAAAAAAACGCCTTGCGTGGTGTACTCCATACTATTTAGGACACCTATATCGCAGACATTTTCTAAATAACTGTGAACTAAGACTGCAAATGATGCCAACACAAAGACTGATAAGATGAGGTTTACATCAGTCAATACAAAACTATTAACATCATCATTTACGCTAAACTTCAACACCTTTCAATAATTCCACACAGTCTTGCTCAAATGTTAATTTTATTTCACAGAACAGCACGGCAGGTCGTTCAATCAGTCTCAATTAGAAACACATCACCACATTATCGGTTATTCTACAAGGTACACCGTAATAAACCCTATCAAACGTGAAAATTACCCTAAACCGTTCCGTTCAATAATAATACTAGCAAAGATATCGTCGAAACGAGCATTTCGCATCCTCCCTTCCAGCATCTATCTATCTATCCCAATCGCCCATCGAGAGAATGGAGTAGGTCGCAAAGAGTAAAGTATTATAACAAACGAAGGCGTATATACACAAATGAAATATTCTCGTCATGCAGGTCATTAATACGGATATTAAATGGGTACCGCTACCATACCATCACCTCTACACCAGCATGTATATTCTCACCATATAACAAACCAACCAACGAGCCTGAAAAGCCACCGCGCCATTCGAGTAAATCGACGATGGAAATTTGAATCAAGCTTTAGCTAAGCCGTAGCCTTAGCTTTTACCAAAGTGAAAAGCCCGTCCCTGCTATACCAGTACCATCTACCATTCCCAATCTATGTTGAGAATATCAGGCAACCCAAATTTACATCATACAAACGTGTTAGTGTAGTACTATGCTATACAGTGGTATCGTATTCTGACTCTTTAACACGCTCTAAAAGGGTTTACCATTTGCTTGTTTGGCTTAAAAACGATTTATCGACGGTGATGTTTGATTTTTCAATTATAATCTGTTCCGAATAATAAAATCTTTACTTTTTTATAAGCTACGAAAAAAAAAAAGAAAAGAAGGACATAGACCCATAGTTGGTTTACTGTCTGTCTCAACTTACCCAGAGTTACTCAATAGCAAAAAAATAATTATTTCATCTTGAAACATCCATTTCGTACACAAGTGATGAAGGATTCGCATTCCTCACAGAGAATAATTCGACTGAACAGCAGTAAATGAAAATTCGAAAAGGGGGCTAAATTCATAAAAGCAAATATTTATCAGAAATATTCGGCCATCTTTCAAACCAAAACAGAATTTTATTCAGATGGCATTAAGATTACTGAACAGGTATGTTCCATACTTCTCAAGTGTTCATATCTACTTCATTCCCTTTAGATCAATACAAAACCAACTAAAGAATCCATTGCACTCCTTTTAATTTAGCACCAAGTGATAACAATCTTTTCTCAAAATTAAAATTTGAGCTGGCTGGACAGCATTATCAGACCGAAGATGAAGTGCATACTGCTGTCGAATCTTGTTTGAATAATTTGAACGAAAATTTTTATGCAATTAGGATTGTGAAACTGATTTCAAGACTACGAGTATTTGATTAAATGGTAACTATTTAGATAAATGAATAATAAAAGTACGAAGAATCCCAATTTGACTTCACTTCTTTCACCACTTGTTTCCCTCCCAAGTTGCAGGGAGGGGGCTCACTTTGCGATCCACCCTCGTAGATCAGTTCTACATCATGATATGTTATTAGACATAATGAAAACACTAAACTAAATTCCAAATAATGTGGAATATGTGGTGAAATTTTCAAAAGCCACTCCATAGAATAGAACTCGGCTGCTTCTAGATCCTCTATCGAAATAAAACACGGTGATTTTCAAGAGCAACAAAAACACCACCAAATAAATCAAAATTCAAAATTTTCTATCAAATCGAACAACGTGTAAATTATAAATAAAGACCCCACAGTTAGACAAATAAAAAAGGGTGACAACAGAATACCAATCCAATTTAAATATTGTAAAAAAATCCAATTTTAACAAACGTAATTCCAACAAAAAAAAAATTAGAAAAAAGTATACGAACACAATACAACAACTTTGTAACTCGTAACAAATCGATTAAAATCATTCAACTGATCGCCACGAATTTACTACATAAAACGCGTGTACAATAAAACTTTTAAAAACGAAAACGAAAAGTGTAGAAAAAAAACGGCCAAAAAAAAGAAAAGAAAGAAAAGGTATAAAAATAATACACGGCATCGTAGAAAACACTCTCAATTCGAATCGAGCTTCGATGTAATTAAAATGGAAGAATAGAGCCCCGGATTTGTAAAGATGAAAAACGGTTAAATTTTCTTTTCGATAAATTTCATTTTTTTGCTTACATTAGGTATAAAATTTAATTTTCAGAAGAATAAAAAAAAAAAACGAAAAAACGAAACCTTGAATAGCTTTTCAATATTTTCGCTTATAGTTATTTCTATTTTACTTCACTCCTCCGCTATCCTTGGTCGTCTTTTCTTCCCGTATTTTTTTTTTTTTTTCCTTCACAGACTTGAATTGCGTTAGTAAGGTACCATTGAAAAAGACGCTTTCCTCGGTGGAATGTTGTAAAAATTAATATTGTCCGAAAATTTTCGTTGTAAGAAAAGTCATTAAATAAAACTCATTAATTCAAAGCATTGTGGTGGGGTGAAACTCGTTCTAGCGGAAAGTAGTGATAATGGATCTGTTTTATGAAAGTCGTCGGTTTTCTTTCTCGTTCACTCTTCTTTCCTTCCACTACTTTCGCCACCGTACCTGCACCATTGCCTATCCTTACTCGTACGTTATCAACTTGATGCCACCGGACCTGGAAACGTATTTACGATGGCGAAATACTATTTGTACCGTGCATTAAAATTACAACTATCGAAAAAAATGTCAAAAAAGTGAACTTTAATTTTTTTATTTTCTAAAGACTGCTAAGACCGAAACGTACTGTTCTTCAAAAGCATCATACACAACTAAATGAACACCAGTACTCGTACCACAGGGATTCAGAGTACGTGGTGATGATAAGAAAGTTTCATCTGCCTTGAAATATCAACATCGAAAAATGTTTAATAGCACGTTCGACAGTTGACCGTCACTTGCTGACCATTAAAATCTAGCTAGTTCAGATTCTGATGGCTTGGATGTTGATGGCCTCAACATTGATGGTCAACTGTTCTGGGCTGTTAACATCTTGATCGTTTCGAAAATTTGCTCAGCATTTTTTTACTCAACATTAAAGTTGATACCTATTTAAGATACTGGTAGTTCGGATATTGATAATCACGTGCTAATGGTTAACTCTTGACAGTCCACAGTTGACTATCAACTATTGATGGCCGAGTGTTGGTGGATCTGGACTATAAAGAGTTGACAGTTTAAATGTAGGTGGTGCGGATGTTGGACAACTCTTGACAGCCTACTGTTGATAATCAACTCCTAATGATCACATGTTGACAAATCTAGACCATCAACAATTGGATTATCTTTGACGAAAATGTTGAACATTTAAAAAAAATTCTAAGCAATTTTTCAAAATTCTGAATGTTGGAAAACATGAAAGATGCAATTTGGACTTATGCAGGAGCAGGGAAAATTAAAATACCCTCAGGCTAAGGATTATGTGTCTCGGGTATGTAATTAGTTTATATCAGATAGAAAGTTGAAATACCAATAACTGATAAAAAAAAACCAATTACATTCATAAAAAATTAGAACTGGAGCGTTTCAATTTTTTTTTCAAAAGTTGGAGGGTTGGGGGTGGTGAAAAAGTAATGAAATGACGTTAAATGAATATAGATCTTTACCTTGATTGCTCTTCTGAAAGTTGGTAAAAATATAATTGAAATAAATAATAAACCAACTTCTCATCATGTAAATTTACTTTCTGTAGGTACTACCAGGTATCAGCTGGTTACTTTCTACAGGGATGAAAGTGATGATCTGCAACCACAAATATCCACCATCTTATTTTGTGGGAGCTTTTTCGCAAAAATAAAGAAGAAAGGAAAACAGTTTTGAATAGTCATCCCTCAGGTCACACAGGAGCAAATCAGCACCATTAGTTCAAAAACCATCGGACAGATGAATAATCCTGTTTACTACCAAATTAGGCAGTACAAAATAACTAATAACGTTATGGACAAAATACTACAACAGATGCGGAAGAACAATATTCCATCGTAATTATTTGAAACTCCTAACAGGAGAGTATAAATATTTGAGTTCAATAAGCGTACTTTTGAAATCTTTTTTTTTTTTACTTATATACAAGGGAGCTAGTCCAAGGGTTACACGCCAAATGAAAAAAAAAATTACAGGCGTGTAGAGCAAAGCTCCATTGGGGGACGGTGAGTTATGGGGATGGAATATCAAAAAATTGACAAATAAAACTGCGAAATTAACAATGCAAATGACTAGACTTCATACAGTGTTTAGGAGCAAATTTCGGGTGTGAATTTTCAGCTATGTGAAATGCATTTGAAGAAATAGAAAAAGTGGAGGCAAAAAATTCAGCACCGAGGTGTTACACGTCAATTTGGGTGGATACCCCATTTCTAGGTGGCCCATATCCAGAGTAGTAGGTGGTGAACAAATTAGCCCCTAAACGCAGCATGAAGTCGAGTTATTTCCCTTTTTCTATTTTTCTAATTGTATTTTACATGGCTAAAAGTTCACCCCCGAATGCTGTCTTAGGATCCGGACTACAAACCCATGTCGTATGTGGCCTAAAATTCAGGGTAATAAAGGTGAAAAAATTAGCTCCAAAACGAGATATGAAGTCGTTATTTTGTTAATTGTTAATTTTATAGGGTTATTTGTCAATTTTTTGAAATTCCACCCCCTCCCAATAACCCTCTCCCTCTTACAAATGGAGCTCAAGGGCTGAAATTTGAACTGTATGGATAATCTTGAACGCTCTGCACACCTGTAAGAATTTTTTTGATATGATATGTAACACTTGGGTTAACTACTTTGTTACCTCTGAGTTTATGCTTTCAGCTCCAAACATAAAATTGAAATAGATGTAGGTATCTATATAAATTTGTATGGTGTATTTAACAGTGCGTGCTTCGCAATCCTGAAAAGGTTCAACTTTTCACTTTGTTGTTATGTAAACCACGATTAGAACATGAAATATCCTGACAACAAGATCAAATGCTCAAAAACCTGCTTCAAGTTCTAGAAGCCATCACTAAAACGCAAGAAGATGCCGTTTGGTATTCTCCTTCCGAGGATTGAAAGAAAAAGATGCAAAGTTATCATAATTCATGCTCACACCTTTGTAAAAAATACTGATCGAAATACAAAATTTCACAAAAAATTGCGAGTCAGACCTTGTAGGTAGGCCAACGATGCAAGGAAAGTAATATTATGGACACTTGAAAGTTTCCGAGTTGAAGTATTTACAGATTCCTCACATCAACTAAGTGATTAAAACCAGTAAATAATTCGGCGCCGGTATAAATCCCGCGAATACGCATCCAGGTTAACGAAATTTTCGCTTATACACGCTTTTTCATAATAAATCGTATGACCTGAACCAGAGACCTTTCGTGGAACCGCTGGACATGGTCGTCTGTAATCTTATCGCAGCGTGTGAACGAATCTCGCAAAATCTGCCATTATCTGGGGGACTTATTATAGTCCACCTCTATTACAACACTTACGACACCATCGTGCCATGGTTAAGCATCCTTTTATGCTGAAAATTAATGAACCGCGTATATTAGTATAAATAATTTGAAAGGCTATACACGTCTATTAAATATCATATCCCATCAGTGATAAATCCATCTATCCCTCAGAGATGAACTACGTACTTTTATTCATTTCTTCACAAATATTGGGAAAAAAATTAATAAAAGTAAAACAGGGAAGCAAGAAGTTGATTAAATAATGTGAAAAACCTGCACTAAAACCTACAACTTATCATTTTTGTTGAATTATTCAAATATTTGTCCTCACGACTTATTAAGGTGGGACTTTGCGTTTCGCATTTTGTGTTTGGTCCTACATCTATAAATGGTACTACTCTTCGCATTCTTTTTCCTTTTAATGAACCGATAATGTGCCCAATGTGTTACAGTTCGGCTGGAATTCGAAAGGCAGGAATCTACCAGCATTACCCTGATCTCATCAAGCATGCTCGAAAACGCCATGGGGTAAAAGAAGTGAAATACATCTGCCGCCCTTGTGGTGAAAATTTTACAGACCTCCGAAAAGCCAAAAGTCATAGGAAGGAAAATCACAACCCCAGAGAGGCAGTTGGGGAGGTGGAGGGTGAAAGCCCTGCTCCAAACAATGAATGTACAGATGAAGAAAACGTTCAAGTCCTCAATAATACGATCACTCAAATCGAGGCTATCATCAAATGCAGTATATGTATAGAGAGGTCACAAGGTGTAGCCTTTCTTTGTGGGCACAGGGCATGTAATATATGTTCCACCACATTACTAAATTGTCATGTATGCCACAAAGAAATTAGTTTGAAAACAGATATGTATGTGTAACTGTAAATTTTATTTTTATAATCGCTTTTTTGTTAATTAATAAATTGTCATGTATGCCCCAAAGAAATTAGTTTGAGAGTAGATATGTATTTGTAACTGTAAATTTCATTTCAACAATCGTTTTTTTGTTAACCGTGAATCATTTTTAATTTTTAACCAACTATTTACTATTTGTAATTTTTAATTTTTAAGGTGGAACTTCGCGTTTCGCATTTTTTTTCTCACTGCACACTTTTTTTTGCCAAAGGCAGAGTATTTAAGAGAAATAAATTTTCACGTTATTTTCTCATTTTAAGGTCGTAAATGAAAAATAATTATGCGTATTTCAAGGAATAGCATTAGTTTGAAGTAATAGAACAGTTAAATCCATTTGAAAAAGCTCTCAATCAGAATTTTTGCCATTTTCAAGAAATTTCAGCGATGTTGGTTCTGTTGAAAGTTTCTGCAGGATTTCTTGAAAACAACTGAATGAAATTCGATGAGTTTTGGATATGTTGTAGAAAACAGTACCCCTGGCAGGTGTACTGAGCCTTTTTTTGAATTTTTTACTTTAGATCAAAATTATTTGAGCTAGAAAAAAACGCAGTGCTCTCCATTTAGCACGATAATATTTTTGCTAGGTGAAAAAAATCCAGAAAAGGGCTCTGTACACGTGCCAGAGGTACTGTTTTTTATAACATATCCAAAATTCATCCTATTCCGCTCAGTCATCTTTAAGAAATCCTGCAAAAACTTCTAACGGAATTGATATGATTGAAATTACTCAAAAATGGGAAAAATTTTGATTAAGAATCTTTTCAAATGGATTCAACTGTTTTAATATTTCAAATTAATATTATTCTTGGTATTTTGCTTAATTTTTTTTCATTATCAACTCTCAAACAAGAAAAAAATATAAAAATTCATTTGTCTAAAAAATACTACCCTAGAGATCGAGTATGCTATCTTTACAACGCCAAGCCCCACCTTAACTAAATTAATGTTAAAAGAAAAAAAAAAGTCATCTCTTTTCAATGCTGCAAACCTCATCTCTCTATTTCACTCCGATGAAAAATGATGAGCTTTTAAATCCTCGAAAATAATAAAAAATTAAGTTTTTTGAAATTTTATTTATTTATTTTTTTTGTTTTTGTAGAATTTGAATGTTCATATTTTACGATCCAAGAGAGATGGAGTGATGAAGTTGGCGACATTGAAAAAAAGCAAATTTTTTTCTTGTAATAACATTAATTTAGGTCACATTTCATGGGGACAAATTTTTGAATAATTCAACAAAAATCATGAAAATTGAAATGTTCAGTACACGTTTTTCTCATTATTTCATCAACTGCTTGCTTCCCTGTTCGCTATTACAAAAACTAACCACAACATGGTAATCTAAGTAAAATTCTCTTTTTCCTCGAACAAATTTCAAATCTTTACCTATTTTGGTTCTCGAGCTGAAACCCAAAAATTTAAATACCTCATTGAGCTGGCCAAATTGAGGTCTTTAGTAGAAGGGCTAGTAGATGCCACAAATTCCCTGACCACCTCCGAACCCCCCAGATCAATCTGAACAGAATGAACCTATGGATCAATCTGAGCAACGTCGCAAACTAAACATCGAGATTCCAAAACCCTCCCTTGAAAATTTCATACGATAGAAAAATTTTTTTCAAATCGGAGCAGATCAGGTTTTACGACTCGAGACTAGGCAAACATACAAAAGTCCCATAAACCAGAACCATCAGAGTGGAAAACTTTTTTCCGCAATAATAACTGCAGAAGATATAAATGTAGAAAATGGGTATATTAATATTTTATTAATCTCATGAAATCGAAATGAAGCCAAACCCGATTAATTTTTTAATAATTTTCTTACAAACTTCAATATATATTTTAGATTCATCGCAGCCGACTAAATGCGATGTGGCTTGGGCGAGGGCGTTGGCCAATGTACATAACTTGGAAACATTGGCAAATTCTGTTTTTCCATCTATCATTGGCCACACACTCGCCAAAAAAGCAATAATGCTTCAATTGGCGTTTTTGGATAAGCCGAACGTTAAATCTGCAATGCATACTACAATTGATATATTCCTATGTGATTTATGCTTTTTGTGTGGTTTTAGAATCCACATTCCTCTAAATGGCACACCCGGATGTGGGAAAAGTCAGATCCTCTGGTTTGCACAGGACGCGTCGCTGAAAGGGTTCAGAGTAGCGGGGTCAATGGTGACTGCCCTTGGCTTCACGGTGGCGGTACTGCAAGGTAGAAACGGGGGTGATCAGGGTCACTTGTGAGTGTGAATTTTATGTATGACACCAAATCACAATCAGTGACAAGATGACAGAGGTTGTCATGTCATAATTCGTTTTGGAGGCTTCTATTTCAAGATAGATTAGACTTGGAATAAATCTGTTCATGCAGTTTTATAGGTAATCGAAAGGAGATTTGAAATCAATGGTCAAAAATTTAAAGAGGGATCTGAACACCCTCAGGAGAGGGGTCCACAATTTTTGTCAAAATTTAAAGAAATTGAAAAAATTAATTGACATATCGACTTTCATTAATTTGAAGATGCTGAGTTCGAATATCGACTCACTTTATCCATACGACCCTTCAAACCCCCCTACCACCTGCCTAGTCACTGGCTGAAATCCCTCACTTCTACCCCAAAACACTCTATATATTTACAACGTCTTGACTAAATACATGTAATACTCATCCAGCTCAAAAATCGACGATTCTGACCATCTTTCTGTAAATTCAAGGCAAGGCTCGGCTCTCAAAGCTGAACGAGGCGCTAAAAAAGCAGAAGGTGAAGCCACGAAAACAGCCGAAATTAAGAGATCTGCGCGAAAAGTAACGAATCCACCAAAGAAAGTTGCAAAATCAGCGCCGAAAACCACAAATCCAGCACCAAAACTGGCAAAAACTACTCGGAAAGTTTTAGAACCAGCTGAACCAGTAACTACATGTACGAAGGTCAACGGAAGATTGATTTGAGTAACGTGTCTCATGAAGATAGCTCCAACATAAACAACCCGAAATGTTTTTAGTGCAGAAGCGCTTTTCCAACTATCCACGAAAACACTGAATAAAATGCACCAGAATTTGGCAACACTGATGCCATGTGAATTGTGCCAGAATTGAAAATGATCAGTTCGCCTATGTTTACGAATTTTCTTGATTTCATTTAAGAATTCTAACTCAGGTTAAGTTATCAACCCATACTTTACCATAATAAACTTTCCCCCCGCGTATTAGGGTAATTTTTGCGTAATTAAAAAAAAAGTACCCCATATTTGACATCCATTTGTTTTGAAATTTTGAAACCTTATTTTTTGAAAAAGTCCAAATTTTGGAAATTGAGGAACCGGTGGCGGTCGAGCTTTTAGGTGGTCAAACTATGAGACATTTAGTTACCATTTAAGACTTTTTTGGGGTTCTTAACTCAATTAGGCTGGCGCTGTGGCCGAAATAAAGATGCTATACCATATGTGGCGTTGCACCCCTACTTTTTGTAAATTTCAATCAAGTGGAAAGACTAACGCAACAAGGTACTACATCTTTCAGATGATGCAAGTCTTCAAAACCTTCTATTTATAGTGGATTCTACTGTACTTAAATTCAACCCCATCAATTCCCTCCTTCACTCAACTGCAATCCACATCAACAAAGAAAGAACTACTCTTTATAAAAAAAAAAAGAAAAAAAACATAAACTCGTCATCGTATTTTGGTATATTATGTGCTTAATGCTGAACTTCGCCGAGAAGGCGTAGCAGAAGAACAAGTAAAAAATAAAGAGCGCAAAGTAAGAAAAAAAAAAAAAAAAAAAAAAAAAAGGAAAAACTTGAGGGAAAAAAATCTTTTTTTGCCAAAAAAAAAAAAAAAAAAAAAAAAAAAAAAAAACAGGAAAAACTTGAGGGAAAAAAATCTCTTTTTATCCAGCGAGTTATGAATTTATGATACCTTAGTTACAAGCCAGCAGATCTTTTTCGTCCACCGAGAGAAAGAAAGTTAAATTTTTACACAAAACTTTTCGCAAACTTTTAATCCGAAATTCTGAATTCGAAATTGGATTAACATTTTTATGAAATCACAAAATCGCCAACTTTTTCTCTTCTTCAACTCGCGTCACTTTATCTCCGGCGTATATATTTTTTCTTTCGAGAAAAGAATGAAAAAAAATTACAAAATCTCGTCGCCGGAATTTTTCTCCTCCTTTTGATTCGTTAAATATCAGCTTCTTTCTACGCAAACCAATCGTAATAATTTTTTTAGCCACGATGAACGTTGGCATTATTTTTCTTTTCAACTCGAGCTTCCAAATGCTTACTTTTACTTATATAGGTACCTGATCTTCACTTTGTCGAGCGAAATATTTCCCGAATGAGAGATAATTTTTTCGAAAAAAATATACAATACCCGGTCGAATTCTCAGCTTTTCATTTTTTCCCCCTTCATCTCTTTCCAGCACCAGTGCGAGTTTCGCTGCTGGATGGCAAATTTAAATCATTCTCTGCTTCTAGTTATCTTCATTCTATACCTGTACATACGTCGAGTCAAACATACCTTTGGCATATATTTTACCTTATAAGTACAATTTATTTTTACCCCAGCTATTAAATTCGAAGCGAAGAACACTTCGTCTCGAGCGACGACGTATGTAATAATGTGCGATAAAGATCTGCACTCGCCAGACAGGGATGGGTACTGGGTAGATAGCAAAGTAAATCGAATCCGATAATACGAATTCGATGGTATTTTTTCCATACTCCCGCCTCGCCCCGTCCCCTATTTTCATCTCGCATGTATATCCCGTCTTCGATACCATTGAAAATGAGGTAAACGTTCGCGAATAACGCGATAAATATGGCTGCGAACAATAACCGTAAAATCGTATTATAGTACTACTGCGTAGACTAGTATACGTATAGTTGTGAGTATACATGTATATAGTCTAGCCTCGCCGAACTGCAGCAATTGAAAATCTATCGACTTTATTCCATCTTTCGGACCATAAAACACATTAGAAATCATTTTACTCGGTCGCACAAGCACAACGCCTTAAACCGTAATGTACTGCTGGGTACATACGACTGATGTGAGCGTATC
The DNA here is from genome assembly GCA_900060175.1 of Ferrisia virgata. Classification (NCBI taxonomy): domain Eukaryota; kingdom Metazoa; phylum Arthropoda; class Insecta; order Hemiptera; family Pseudococcidae; genus Ferrisia; species Ferrisia virgata. Next base: position 27,025 of record FIZR01003549.1, read on the forward strand.
AAAAAAAAAAAAAAAAAAAAGAAATAAAAAAGTAAGCACTTGTAAAAATATTCGACTTATACCATAAGGGTTGTCAACGTAGCAAGAAACAAAAACGAAATGTGACGATTTAAAATATCACGCTCCACCATCGTTGTTTGGTTAATTTCATCGAGCGAAGGAAAATAATACGTACATTCTGCGGCATTAAATTTTGATGAAAATTCAACTGACGAACGTTAGGCTCAAATTGTATTTTCAATATGATATTCGAAAAGTAGAAGCGAAATTCCACATATGCACATTTGGTTAGTGCAGTCATTTTAGCTAAAAAAAATAGCACAAACACAATCAAAATTTACAGAAAACAGAAATTTCGTTTATAGGTACTGTGAAGTATATATCTCAATATTCCTGAACTTCCTTAAAATCTGCATATTCATTGGAGGGGAGGGGGAGAGGGAGGGATAAAGAAAGTGCAAAATTTGTTTTTTTGCCAATTACTCCCTAAATAATGCACTGAAGAAAAAAATGTCCAAACAAAAGCTGCAGAGCATTCGAAGACGAACATTTTTACTTCTTTGACTTTTTTCTACAAGAGGTCATGGGGACGAGTTGGGGCGTTTGGAAGAAAACAATTTTTGAAAAACTCTAATTGACAAAATTAATTCTCAAAAATCTTCACTCTTCGCATTCTTTTTTCTTTTAATGAGCCGATAATGTGCCCAATGTGCTACAGTTCGGCTGGAATTCGAGTGGTAGGAATTTACCAGCATTACTCTGATCTCATCAAGCACGCTCGAAAACGCCATGGGGTAAAAGAAGTGAAATACATTTGCCACCTTTGTGGTGAAAATTTTACAGACCTCCGAAAAGCCAAAAGTCATAGGAAGGAAAACCACAGCCCCAGAGAGGCAGTTGGGGAGGTGAAGGGTGAAAGCCCTGCTCCATGATATCTAACACGTTGTTTTCATTTTTGAGTTTTTTCAGTGATACTCTTTACATTTTCGTGGATTTCTTTAAGTCTTGCATTTACTTCATTTGAAAATGTGTTTGATTTGAGGGAAAGATTAAAAAGGTCGGAGTTAGTTTTAATTAAGCCTTGTCTCAGGGCATGGTTGTTTTCTCAATGTTTTCTTGATTGTTGTAAAGTGAGATAATTTCGTCAATCGTGATAATTTGGATTCCCCTTTTTTTTCCCAATTTCTGGGGTCATTTCTATTTTGTTACTGTTTATTTTATGATTTATGTAGTTGTTTAATCTACGTACGGTGTCGTTTGTTTTTTCTTTCAGTTCACAGTATGCTTTTGAGTCGGCTAATTCGTAACCTTCTCTGTTGTGTTCTTGTGTTATCATTTCCAAATTTGGTGTACTGAATGCTTCCTTGTATTGGAGCAGGTAACTTTTTTTGTAGGGTAGGATATCGTGAATTTTTTCGAAGTATCCTCCATTTACTACTTCAATTGATTCTGCCTTAGTTATTGAGATCAACAGAAATGAGTAAATTTATTAAAAAATCAATAATCGTCTGTTTGTTCTGTATCGATGAAGTTGTCATAGTTCGATTTCTTTATAATCATCTTGCGGTGGCTAGCACCTTACGCGCATCTCGTTCCAAACCCAACTTTCTCTTTTATTGCCTCCATCCCTTGTATTCGCCGCTTTCATTCAACCTGTTTTGTGTTTTCCTCTCGTCGTTCCTGACTAGCAGTACCTACCCTTAGACAGCGATATCTTATGTTAAGTTACTCTCTTTTTTCACGTTGTATTACTTCGTTCTACGTCTTGTTGAAAATACACGCGTCTGGAGTAAACGGTCTCTTCTTTTTTTCAATACATAAGAACACGCCACAATCTTTTTAAATTAAATGTATTTTACATCTTCCTTTATTTATGATAAATCTCTTTATACTTGTGTTTTTTCCTTTTTTTATTGTTTCCACTGCGCTAGGGCTGTCTCCTTTTTCGTCGTAATTTTTCCATCTCATTTTCCTCCAGAATTACGACACCCTCCAAGAATACCATTGCCAGGTTATCAATAAGTGCTTCTTTGTATAAGGCGGCGACCAAGCTCCTCAAGTTAATGTATGCCGATTCGTAAAAGTTATCAGTGTACTATGCCAAATTATCAGCACTTCAAGCCAATTCGGAAACGATTCGAAAAATTGCCTCTAATTTGGAGAACTTGTCAATTGTGGTAAACCAGAATATTCTCAGGCCCAAGATCCTCGACCAAAGAAGTGATGGCGCGCCTTAACAAATGTCCAGGCGTTGAAAAACCGATGATTTCCCTTCTTGTGACGATTGAAGCCAAAGCCATAAAATATAGCTCTGAGGAGGAACGCTTATTGTAATCTTTTAGTTCTTAAAAATGTGACCAAAAACATCATTAATCGCAGTGGATTCTTCATCGATAAGAACGAGATATTTACTGGATATGTTCTATTGAAAAATGTGCTTATAATTTCATTATAATTTTTTTAATAACAGATGTACAATATCCAAACTAAAATCTCGAATACCTACACCTAACCTACTTCTAATACGTGTAAATAAACGATGGGCACCAGTTACGGTGCATTTTGTACGTCGTTGTCGCTTAAATAATGGTACACAGCGACCAACAATATTGTCGTCCTGGTCGGCGAATAAATTACCCACAATTAATACGACATAAACAACCTGACAATGATTTATTTGCAGTTGAATACACGTCAGTAGTGGTGGCCGTATCGTTCGCGTCCAACTCCGACCTCTCGACCCAAAAAAAAGAGGGGAAGCAGGCGGTAGATATGTTAGATGGTAAAGCACATCGTAAAAATATGTTCCCCGGGTACAAGTTCGTAGTACGAGATGGAAACCACCAAAACTTAGTAATTAAATGTACTTTCCGGCTGCTGCCGGTACACAAATGCAAGTAACAAAACCGCACCACACAAAACGGACGTACCGCAAAATTGTTTCGTGTGGTACGTAGGTAGGTAGATAGGTAGGTATACCTACCTTACCCAAGACATACTTACATATCATATGTAGGCTGTACCTGGCTGGATAAAAGTTATACATATAATGCACTGGAGTAGTATGTTTTGTAAGAGGAATACTGTAGCTTTCTACTTTCAATAACGTTCAATTGTTAAGATTTTTATTGATATTGTGTTTAAAAAATCATCGCAAGAGAATAATCACCCCCCCTCTCCTGCTTTGTTTAAATCAAATGAACTTAAATCTATCCTATTATTTGAAACTCGTCCAATAATTACAATAATGGGCGATTTGAGACGATGTATTGGATCGAGTAAATTAAACAAATAGCTACTGAATTGAGTAATTGTTTCTTCTACAAAAAGCTGATTGTATGTACAGAACATTTTAAATAAAATCAGTTACAAAGGATACAAAATTTACATTCAATTAAGCATTCTTAGATTCATCTGTAATCACCCAACTTGATTTTTTTCACAAAACTGTCGACAGGTACTTCATATAGGTTTTTAAAAACCAAAATTACCTATTACATTTCTTATGAATAGTGCACTGGTTGTCCAAGCGATGAGCTGCGCCTCAGGATGACGAAAGAGCGCACAGCAAGCGTGGTGGCGCTGGTTGGGACCCCGGTTGAAGAAATGCCCTGGCCCGGATGAAAGAGGTCGTTGCTGGAGAGGGGGCGCTGGTCAGTGCAGTCCGCAAAACGAAAGGCGGAGACGTGCTGATCCAGCTGAATAGGGGAGCAGACCCTGGAACTCCCTCTGCCGATACCCTCCACTGTGCCCTGACGGACAAAGGGCTACTGGCGAGGCGGCCGACTGATGTCGAAGTGATCCTCATAAGGGGGATAGACGTCACGGCCAGCCGAGAAGAAGTGAGTGCGGCAGTGCTGTAGCCCACAGGACCGCAGCAAAGCGTGTCTGGGATGCGGAGAAACCAGGCACCGAGCCAAGGGCTGTAAGTGGCCCGAAAAGTGCCCGGTGTGTGCGGATCAGAAAAGGCCGCACACCCACTGTGCAGGGACTGCAAAATGACCAGCCTTCCAGGAGTGGCTGAGGCAGGCAGTCCCACAAGGCAGAATGGGTCAGAGATGATGCCGCAACTCTGTGTTCTCCAGGTCAACCTGAACCACGCACACCTGGCCCACCACCTGCTCAACCAAACAGTGCGGGAGTGGGGAGTCGGCCTGGACATCGCGAGTGAGCCCCACAACAGAAGAGGTGGGGTGGAATGGTTCAGGGATGACATGGAGAGTACTGTGGTTCTCATCCCGATGGGAAACAACGTGTCTGTCAGCAGAGTCGGGGACATAGGCGACGGATTCATAGAGATCGAAGCCTATGGGATCAGGTGGTACAGCTGCTACCACTCCCCCAACACATCCATCCAACAATTCCGTGACTACCTCCAATGGCTGGAGGCCAGTGTACGCATGAGCGCTGGCTAGGTAGTCATAAGAGGCAATTTCAATGCCCACTGCATGCTCTGGGGCAGTCCAACAAGCAACGAGCATGGAGAAGAGTTGGGGGAGATGGTGAGTGCACTGAACCTACAGGTCATCAATGTAGGCAGAGTACCAACCTTCGTGGGACAGGGTCGGAGTACGATCGTGGATGTTACCCTGGCCTCCGAGTCTACCGCACAAAGGATCGTCCAGTGGAAAGTACTACTGGATGAAAATGGCAGCAACCATTGATACGTGGAGTATGTCATCAACGACAGGGCCCCACGAAGAGCTACATCAGCGCAGCTCGGATGGGCCCTGCGGAAGCTCAATGAGGATAAATTCCGAGCTACCTACCTCCAAGAGCTTCCTCAAGAAGACCCGCAAACAGTGGATGACGGGCTGTGGCTCTCACCCGGGTCATTGCCAAAGCCTGTGACGAGGCGATGCCTCGCAGGAGAGCCCGAATGGAGCGTAGACCCGCGTACTGGTGGAACGACGAGATTGCCGAGAAGAGGCGCGAGTGTAATAAGGCCAGACAGAAGGCCACTCGCACCACCAGGTGAGGCAGCGCTGCTGCCAGACTGCACCACCATCTGTATAAGGAGAAGAAGAGGCTCCTCTCCAAGAGCATAGCGTGCAGCAAGGCCGCATCCTGGAAGGAGTTCCAAAAGAGTGTCAACAGCGATCCTTGGAGGTTACCATATAAGATAGTAACAGGCAGGCTGAAGAGCTGCACCCCAATCCCTGAGCTGCGCAATCCTGAGCCTGCTCAGGCAATTGTGCACGCGTTGTTTCCGGACCACCCACCACTACTGGGAGAGGCGTGGTGGGTAGCACCGAATGAGACACCTGAGTTCTCCCTTTGAAGAGCTCGGCAGGGCAATACGAAGACTATCATCAGGCAAGGTGCCGGGACCGGACATGGTCCCGAATGAGATCTTGCGCCTTGTGCACAATGCCCATCAGAAAAAGGTTGGGTTAGGTTAGGCTCACCCAATAAATAAGTTACTCGTGCAATACAACAAGTAAATTCACAAAGGAAAGAAGCAGGTACGTACCTTCGAAAAGAAGTAACTACAGACGTTATGCCCAAATTGAAATCACCAAAGCTTGAAATTCTTTTGAAACTGATTTTTTTCTCTCTTCAGATCCTTAAGCTTTACTACCACCAACTTGGGAAAGAAACACGCGAGAATATCTACTACCGGACATACAATTTCGATCATCTTTTTCAATCCTTTTCGTATATATTATTCGTACAACACGTACACGTACGACAGATCATTTATTGAATAAAACGACGAGGATGACGATGACAACGTACCCAACATTCGAAAATAGAAACGAGAAAAATTTGCTGCTGAGTTTATCCATTCGTCATATTTTCTCATCATCGTTGTCAACGTAATCTACGTGCCATCTTTTTTTTCCTCTCTCTATTTATTTACAAAGAAATAAGAGAGGCTATAGAAGAAAAAAATACACCGCATTTGCGCTTTCTATTCTTCAAAAATAAAAAACTGCTGAACGAATTTATTACTCAACATATATAGAGTGTAACACAACATATTCACATCCATGTCCGAAAAACTGGACAAAAATTATATATAAGGCTGTTTCCTTTTTATCCGGTGAAATGAAATCCAACAACGCGATGGCTCATAATTATACAAAAGAAACTGGGCATTTAATACTTCTATTATGAAGAATGATAAACTCGAAAGAATAATCAACTGCCACGCTGCGCTGCGTGAAACTCGCAACAAAAAATCCAATCAAAATTGCTCCACCATCTAAATAATACGTTTCAACTGTACTTATAATCTCGTTTCAGAGTACGTCAAACTTACAAACTAGCCGACCATCACTCATAGCTTAATATTTTGTCACTTTCAATTCGAAAATCTGCACACAATCTCGCTACGAACGGCAACTTATGTCATAGCCAAACCCAAAGGGTAAAAGAAATTAATTATCTCGCGGAAACCGCCTCTTTCAATAGTTTCAAGTTGATCGACGAAACTTCCGTCATTGCTACTTCCCTCTCTCTCTCACTCTCTCTCTCTCTCATCAAAACAGACAACGAACAGAATTTTCTTCGCTTAATACTCTGTCGTAGAAAAACATCCGAAACCGCGTCGCTACGCTTCTACCAAACTGTACGCCAATCGAAATAAACTTTCTTTAGTCAAAACTTTAGGTTGAACGTGAAACAAAAATTCCTATCATTTTCATCAGCTTTGCAACCCACAGCCAAGCGTTGTCATCCGCAAGCGATTCTGTTTCCTATAAAATAACTTTTCAAAATATTTCCACATAGATAGGTACTAGATAGGTAGGCAGGTAGGAACATGAATAAAAATACATCGAAAGAATTGACAACCGCAATGATGTAAATTTTCATTACAACAAATCAGCCAGCTCCTAAAATAGGTAGCCTGGAATACGTTCAAAGTCATAATAATCTCAAAATTTCCAAAAATAATGTACAAGGTGTTAAGTTTCGATGGGAAGCCTCTCCCCCCTTCAGATTGAAAGAGCAGAAATACTTTGATTTGGATTTTTTTCTTACAAATCTGCATACTACTTTCAACTATTTTCCCTTCAACGATTGTAACAGATAGAAAACTCAAAGCTGGTCCAACAGGTAGCTATACACAGTCTTCGGTTTTGATGAGAAGCCCCTTCAACCAGTAACTATGCATTACATATCACGTCTATGTAGGTATGTAGTACTCTTTATATTAAAGGGAAAGAGATATTTTTGCTTAAAATTAGTTTTCCACAAATCTGCACATAACATTCAACTGTTTTGTCCTCAGCAATAACAACAACAACAACAAAAACAGTAACAGATGGAAAATTCGAGTTTGGCCCAACAGGTGAAGAATTTTTTGACACGGGAGGTTTTCATCATAATTTATTCGGTAAGCGCGGGGAAGGCAAAATCATTGAAAAAATGTATTCAAAAATTTCTCAAATTTATAATTTCTAACAAATTTTTCAAAAATGTGCCTCATAACTTCTCACTTTTATGTATTTGTAATTCTGAATGAAAAAGTCTGCTCTTTTTATAGACATCGTCCCTACTCTTCCACCTCCAATACATCCGGAAATGTTGTGAGGCAGCTCATTTCATGTCAAAACGACCTAAAAAAGTAACGTGAGGTTTTCCATTTCACTTGGAAATTTTTTGCCAGTTGAATACTACTTCTCGGAGATTCAGCGAAGGAACTGCCGTCATTTTGACCTTGGTGAATATTCAAGCTCAGCGACCTAAAATTAGTAATAATAATGGATATGTCAATTCATTTTTTCATTTTTTTTTTTGAATATTGGTCATACTGTGAGGGCTGATGAGGGCTTTGGGGTAGTCATATCGAAAAAGTAAGTCGATAATCAAACTCAGCATCCTCAAATTAGTAACAATTGATATATACATACATTGGCCTCAGCTACCTGAAATCGACCATGCTGCCATCCTTTGAAATACCAAAAAGAGGGAGGCCAACACGAACGTGTTCTCTATGCCTGTAGTATCAGGATGGTTTCTTGGGAGGTCTTATTGAGCATTCGCGTAGTAGTTTCCCTTTGCTTTCTACGCTATCCACACGTAACACACCACATCGCTAGCCGGGTTTTTATAATCCCGAGTTCAGCAGTAGGTCACAAGTAGGCGCACAAACCAGTTACAAGTTTTTTGATTCCGATAATAGATGGCGTGCTCTCTAATTATCTCTGTTGTAACTGTTGGTGCTCAGAATGTAAGCGTGGTTGTTAAATGCACTCAATGCATTACACGTGCGTTTTGCTCGTAGTGGGATTCGACCATACGACCCCTCGTTCGGTGAGCTGAGGTTGAACTACTACACCATGCCGGCAACAATCAATATGTCACTTCACTTTTTCCATTTTTTTGGATTCTGATCAAAATTAAAGACAACCTCCCCCCATTGTCGCCGAGGAATATTGAGATCCTATTTTGAAAATTAATTGGTTGAAATAAAAATAGAAAGGTCTATTTGTGATAACTTTTTCATATTTATAAATGGTAGCGTTCAAACTTTGAACTGGTGAAAAGTTTAGCTTTCATCTCAAAAGTTCAACTTCGAGCTTTTAAAATTCTGACCAATAATTCTGGATCTTCTTTTTGATTACCTATAAAACCGAGCAAACAGATTTATCTCAGGTCTAACCGATCTCAAAATATGAGCATTCGAAATTGAACTGTTTGACAAAGAATCGCGATTATCCGAAAATTGTAAGGGTCATCCACCACTCCCTTGAGGGGTCAAGTTCAAAATGACGGAGACTCCTCCACTGCACCTCTTGAAATGTATAAGAGAAAAAATCTTGAGCGTAATCGTAAGACCCAAGTTACTTTTTAGGTCATTCTAACAAGGAATAAGCCAGGTGAATTTTAAGAAAACCAAGTTTTATTTTAAATCTTACTTCTGGACACTGAAACACTAAGATGGAAATCAGCGGGTAGAAAGGTAAGGGGATTCGGAAATTTCTTGTACAAAGTCACTCCAGACTTTTCCATTAGAAGCGCTGTTCTATAATTTAATCTGTTCCCCTCAGATGTAAATATAACGTACATTCTTTCAGATTGCTATCCAGAGATAAATAAATTCTGACCAATGATTGTCAAAGCAGAATTAGTGAATAGCGCCCCTACAGAGAAGAACAAGCGGAAATCTAAACCGTAATCCCTTTGCCCCTGAAATAGGATTCTTCCAGCTTGATGTATCAGATGTCTATAATCTTACCATGGTATTTTTTTTACAGGTCCCCTTCGATTCAGAGGATAGGCAAACATACGAACCTGTATGCCATACGGGTTGCATAGTTACCAGTTAAAGGCACTCCAATTGAAACTGGACACCCTACATATGAAGTGAGTTTCAGTCAGATTTCCATCTTGTTTCAGTATCTGTGATCTTACTATGGTAACTTCTAGTTGGGCAAACATATAAACAAATGGGTTGCATAGTAACTAGCTGAATGTATTCAACTGAAACTGAACACCCTGCATATGAAACGAGTTTCTCGCAGATTTCCATCTAGATGTTTCAGTATCTGTAATCTTATGGAAATTTAAAAATTTGTTCCCTTCAATCCAGAGGTTAGGCGCACACACAAACATATGTGACATAAGGTTTGCAGAGTTACCAGTTGAAGAAACTCCAATTGAAATGGGACACTTTGCATATGACGCGAGTTACTCACACCTAAATTAAATTTCTTTTCAATATGAAAAGAGAAATTTAAGCAGTAAGAAAATTCCACTCTTTGTGAGGACAGAACTTTCATACAAAAGGTAATTAACAGACTGGCCTTCTTTAATTTAACCAAAACCGTAGCGCTCAAGTTCATAGCGAAGATCGTAATGAGTAAATCTTTCAAAACTTCACCAACTTCAAGGAAGCTTATATCCTACTTCGCAACAGTTTTACCAACCAATGATCAAATTCAAAAACGACGGGATACAATCGCTTAGACATAAATAAGCTCGGATTTCCATTTAATTAAATTCTCTTCTAAGAAAGAATAAAAAGAAACTCTGCAATTACTTCGTACCATTAGTTTAACTTCTTCGCAATTCGGAGAGCATCAAAACCTTATACCAGTATTCGCATCAGAACATATGTAAATCCGTTAAGTATTTTTAATACGTAAACAAAATTCGAAATTCTATTCAATATGCAACGCGGCGATATACTACATAAATGCTTTGTAGGCGGCAGGAAAAAAAAAAGGAAAAACGTTTTCAATTTGCGAGATAAAAACAAATTTTCACTTACTATAGAAATCGAAAAGAAGAATATATAGTTCACATGAGGAAAGAAAAAAAATACTACGTATACCTGCAACGTTAAGCTTTTTTTCCCTTAACATTTTTTTTTTTTTTTTTTTTTCATTACACGATAAAAACCTTCTTTTTCACAAGGTAAATGAAAATAGGTAGGTAAGGTACACTATTTTTGAAGAATAAATTCGCTTATTAAGTACCTACGTTGCTACATTTCCGCGAAAATAAAATTTACCCTACAAAAAATAAGCAACACTAGATACCAAATCATACCTTTTTGCTACACCTTACCTTAGCTACCTACCTGTCTACCTAAACCTACATAATGTATTATAGCTTTGGCGACTTTACAAAATTATTTTGGGTCTAAAGTAATAAATTACATTATTCGAATTTTTTCATTTGTTGAATTAATTTCATAAGTTGATTATTTCTAAAGGCTGAAACACTACAAGCTAAACAATCCGGCGCAAATGAGTCAGAATACCTCAGCAACGATCTCAATATTTTTCCTACATGACATAATATCCAGACAAACAATAAAATAATCCTTTTGTCTTCGCCATCACTCATGACTTTTTGCCCCACTCCTAACTACAAATCGCAAACATATACAAAAATCCCATACTCAAGTTGAACATCAACTTTGAAACATCCCCATTAAATTCGGTGATGTAGTTAACCAATAAATTAAAATCACGGTCCGAGAGTTTATTCGAGTGACGAGATATACGCGTAAAAAGCGGTTTTTACCTATATTAATTGCTTTTCGGTGTAAATTGGAAATTATCTTTCGCCTCACCTCGTCCGATTCACCTCAACTTATAAACTTTCATCGGCACCACGACAAACTTTATAGTACGGCGTTTCGCACAAAACCTCAAAAACTTTCCATCGCTATTATGGAAAATGAAAGGTCGATTTGAAATTAAATTAAGTGTATTACTGGATGGAAAAAAATTCCAACAGATTATAAAAATGAGTTTAGGGTATGGTGGAGATCTGTTGAGAAGATAGCCGTGGCTACAGAGCTGCGTTTAGTTTTGCACATTCTACACATTATTAAGCTACTATTGAAGCATTTTTCGTCTACCACAAAATCATTTTTAATTTTTTTGATTACATCGGTAATAAAGATTCAGGCCACGTTTGTGCTGCGAATGAACGATCAAGAGCAGACCAAACACATCGCTTACATTTGTATGAAAACATATCGTTCGAGCACAAAAAGCGAATATGTAATTCTAGCAACTTGGAAGAAGAAATTTTGAGAGTTGAATATTTTTTAAAACATGTTTTGATCACACATCGATGAACTAAGTCCAACCTGACAAGTTTGAAAAAATCGAAAAATGAGTCAAGGTACAGTTTGGCAATTTCGATCATTTTGGCTACACTGATCAAGAAAGCAGGTAATTTTAGTCCTTACCTACATCTAATAATAATCAAAAGGTCTATCCCTTCCGATTTATTCAGTCTGTGAAATAAGTTAATATCGGCAAGCCAAAAACCTTGCAAAAAAGTGTTTTTCAAAGCTCGAAATTCACGTGAAGAAGATGTCAAAAATTGTTTGCTTTCTGTCCGCACAAACTCATTTTTAATACAGTCGAGAATTTCTTGTATCCGGGGCAAATACGATTTTCGCCCTGAGGTTCAGGTCCGAACTGGCCCAGGCCCACCAGGAAATGTGCAAATCCCAGCTGGTCTAATCAAGTCGGGCCATTCTCAGCAAAACTTGAACAAAAAGTTTTATTCATTTCGTATGGTGAAAGAAAAAAGTCGAAAGAATATAATATAATTAAAAAAATATAAGCTCTCGAAGCAGTGTTGCAGTGGGGGGAGGGGCTCTATCCAACTCTCATTTCGATATCATTATTTCTCAAAAAACTGATCAGTCGCTATAGTCAAAGCCATACAAAAATATAAAAAAAGAAGCCCCCTTGTGGTGTGGGTTTTCAAAAGTTGAAAAAACTGTTCAAGCAGGGAGGCGTTCAGCAATTTGAAGGCCCCATGCCAACTTGATTAAATGGGCCTTTTATTCCCAGTACCCAACTTCGTTTTTTATTTGATCCTTTTGATCGTACAATGAATGATCATAATTCGATCTACGTCCGTTTTTATGCTTATTTTCCTTCAAAATCCTAGCGTGATAGTTATTTTGAATATTAATTCGAATTCAATGCTAATTATCTATTTAGAGTTGTGAATTTTTTTACCGAATAAAATCGTTAAAAACCAATTGATACAAAATCACAAAAAAATGTTAAAAATTAGGTAATAATTGACCTAAAATTTAGAAAAATAGTTGAAAATTACTTAACGTTGGGTAAAAAATTGACAAAAAATCGTAAACAAAGCACAAAATTGATCAAAAATCACGACAAATTGTTGAAAAATATACGAAAATAGACCTGTAATATAAAAAAAAAATCGTTAAAAATAGGTGAAAATTTGCTAAAAAAATTAACAAGAATGTAGAAAATTATTTAAGTTACCAAAAAAAGTTGAAAAATATCTGAAAATTGACCTAACATGTGAGAAAAAAAATGTAGCAAGTCATCAAAAATTTACCTCAATTACAAAAAAAAAAAAAAAAAAATCGTTAAAAATTGATGAAAATTGCGTAAAACATGAAGAAAAGAGATGAAAAATTTTGAAAAACAGGTGAAAATTTACAAAAAATTGTTAAAAATTATTTAAAATTGGGTAAAGATTGGACAAAATAGCTAAATAGTGCAAGGAATTGACCAAAAGTCACGAAAAAATGTTAAAAAATCGGTGAAAACCGACCAAAAATATGTAATAAAAAATCGTTAAAAATGGGAGAAAAATTTGTGAAGTGATAATGGCACCGAGTATCATTTCAAATATGTGATTTCTTTCAGGTATTATAATAACTTATATTTGTATTATACTAATTATACTAACATGGTTAAAAACTAAATAGAATATCTTTCTTTCAGGATGAGAATACAATTAGAATATTTTTGATTTCATCGTACCGCTTTAACTCGCGTAACATAAAACTTCGCTTTTCCGCAACACCATCGATCAGATTTCAATTTTAGAAAGATTCCACAAGCCAAAAATTAATCTCCACCTTTATGCTGGAAAATACCAACGAGGAAATTCTTTATTTTTGAACCAAGTACATACTACACGTATCTCACTCTCGATTCCTTTTAGCCATCACTCGATAAATACTTACATAGCAAAACTCAGATCAAAACAAATCCACGTTAATCTCTTTTTCTAATACGCGAACGTAGGTAAAACTTTTCGTAAACTTCATATAATACGGGTAATACACCACATTCAGCAATACGGAAGAAAATATCAATGGCCAACTGTTCACCCTAGTCACGTCCGGCATATACGCTGTATGCGTTTGAAAAAAAAAAAGAAAAAGAAAAGAAAAAAGATCTATATCCAACACTGCCTTATTCTCCCTCTATTTCTTAATAATACATTTACCTAGCTTTAATACTTATGGCCATAGTCTACATATATCTCCGAGCCATACTTTATGTAGTCCGTCGAGAAATTACGTGCCGCGGTCGTACGTCTCCCCCGATACCTTGCTTCTTGCGAGCATATTTACTCGTATACGTAGACGTATATACGAACGTTGCTTTTCTCCTACTATACCTTATAGATTTCTTCATCAGGCTCACCCGGATGAATACGTTTAATTGCATAAACCGACGTCAATAATTCGCGATGAACGTTTTTCCCCTCGAGACACATCCCCACACAGTAATAGTACAACTAATAAAGCGCATACATCTCTTTATTCGATATTGCATCTTGAAAACGACGACATCGACACTTTCAACATTCAACAGAGAAATACAAAGAGGAAAAAAATTGTATTTACAACTTCAAAACTCGGGGGAAGTTTAAAGGTGTTGTTAGATGTATACTGCATATCACATAAGACAATACGGAAACTGGATACAGTCTTTTACATGGAGCAATCGAACGATAAAACACGATTAAATGTAAATAATTATTTCCTTTTGTTTTCATCGTCATCGCAGTCGAGCTTCATTTAAACTCGAGAGTGTTTAGCAACAACAGAGCAAGAAATTAGCAACGTTGCGCCTCCGTCGTCATCGTTTTCAATTTTAAATAAACTCAAGCGAATGGAAATCTCTTGGCGGCTGAGCCGAGCTAATTCGAGTTCATTAGCTCGTTTCAATTTTGTATTGTAGTCGAGCCTTGTTCATCACGCTCTTCTATAAGAATTATTCGAACCTTGGTATTCGCATATAGTCAATTTGTGGAAACATGAAATTATATTCGTTTCCGGTTTACTTTTCGTACTTATTGATTGGCAAATTTTAATTTCTACAGAACGCCCATCAACAGGGTGCTTTCATTTAAAATTTTTCAAAGATACGCGACGAATTCATTTCACGGTAATTTGAAGATATTTAGATAAAATAATAACTACACATCAATGTACCTAGGACCTTCGCAAAATTCCAACACAGTAGGGGCAGATGGTGTATTGTGACACACGTTGTAATGTGACTCAGTCGTTTTTTTAGAAATCTACTAGCGCTACCTGCATGAAATTTTCACCAAAAGTGTAAGATTCCATACTCTACCAATCTATTCATTCAACATCTATGACATTCCACTTCTGTTATCATTATTTACGAAAATATGATTTTTGATGTCCAAAGTTATTTTTAAAAAATCACGAATTTTTTGATTTATGATTCTGTTTTTAAATAAATGAAATATATGTTGGTATCATTTTA
>FIZR01003554.1:0-18239 GCA_900060175.1 Ferrisia virgata
AAAAAATTTTTAATTTTTTTAAAAAAAAAAAAAAAAAAAAAAAAAATGACGAATAGAAAAAATGAAATAAAAATGTTTTTGGCATTGGCAAAAACGGTGTCAGTGATCATGTAAAAACCCCAAAACAATATTCCGTTGGTTACTATTGCCTAACTGCCTGGTTTTCGTTGACAATGTATTATAAAAAATTTACCTAAAAATGGGTGTTGTATTGAAAATCAGACAGACAGAGCGGAAACAATTACTGAAGAAGTGCAGCGCAGAGTGTGGAGCAACCATCTTTTTTTATCACCGATAAACAGACCTGCAGCCAGGTGAGTATTAAGGGATACTGAGCATCGCCTGGTGAATTATAATACAGCAACTCTTTTTCAAGTGTCAAAAAATGTGTTAAAATGTCTTTTTTTGGCCCTCCACCACTCTCGATACATAAATTGAAAAAATGTTTGCCCTCGCTCCTTTCAGGCTTTACTTTCTTATTAGCAATGGTATAAAAATAGAGGAGTTGGAGTCGAGACTCTTCGCGATTTCTTACCCATTTTACAAAACAGCGAAAATGTAAATTTTAGCGAACAGAGCTTGAAATGTGCTAAAATGCTCATTTTTGGACTCTTCAGAATCGGAATTACGCAAAATTTCCGCTGGACCCTCCCCAGAAGCCAATCATAGTTCAGTTACTGCGTATTATTACACTAATTTTCGAAACAACCATATGTATGACAATGCTTCTGAAAACTGCTATTTGTTGTTGTTGTTTGTTGAAATACATTACTAAAAAAAATAGCGATCCCCCCCCCACCTCCCCACGCCAACGATATTCTTGGCTACGCTATTTTTGCAACATTCGCTAGAAATCAGTGAGCATGGCCTACAAATGAAGGCTGGCTACGGGCCTGCCGATGAAACAGAAGGTAAGGCTCGTCACACATTTACCAACGCGACGCTTCAGTCAACTCCGCTACATTTTACAAAGTCTGCGTGCGCAATGAAAAATTCTCGCCAAAACGAAAACATGTTATAAGCTGCTACTACTACTACTACTACTACTACTACTACTACTACTAGCAATAGTAGTAGGTAAAAGTAAGTACTTACATATGTAATGTAGCTAACTAGCTGTGTACTTCGAATGCATTGTTGTAAGTATGTAAGTGTAGGGGTAGCTAGGTACTAGGTGGTGGAGGTGGTGGTGGTGGTGGTGGTAGCAGTATCTTGCAACGAAACGCCATGCTCTCGTTTTGGCGGGATTTTTTCGTTGCGCGCGTCGATTTTGGAAAGCGCAGAGTAGCTGACTAAAACGTCTCGTCGCTAGACGTGTGACAGGCCTCACCATTGTCCTCAAAACGTTTACTCGTCAACTGTTCTAATCGAGAATGAACTAAGTAGTACATCTAAACGCATATTCACGTAGATTACGAACATGTACATATATATGTAGCTACGTACGTACATCTACATACCTACTTACATCGAGTGTGTTCAGCTGTAAAACCGAAATTTCTCATTGTAATGTGCAATTTTGTGTGAGAAACCTGGTCCGAAACATGGCAAGTTGTTAATTTTATTTACCAGTCTTCTTATTTTCTACAGTGTAGGTAGTCTAGATACTAGGCAGTAGGTACCTAGAGATAGAGAGGTATCTGTGTACCAGCATTTCAACACGCGCGCTACACTGGCATTTTCGCTTTTCAATGGTCTACCAATGATTGCATATGATACACCGTAATTAGTAATTACTTAACGTATACGGAAGCGTACGCCGATACGTTCATATGTAGACATGTACGAGTATAGTTGATAAAAAATTTATAATCGTAGACATCTGCCTGTTTAGTGTTGACATTAAGTATTGCTTGGTTGTTATGGCGATACCGGGACGCCCAGCCATACTACGCCATGCGACACTTATCGACGCTGGTACACACACACACACACACGTACATTCGAGTTCACCACGTGTACTGATATTTGAAATTTAGACCGCGACTACGACGGCGTGTTGATAAATGTAGTCGTAGTTAAAAACTTATAGGAAGTATAGCTTACGCTAAATGTGAAGTGCAATCGGTGCGATGAGCTATTCGTCCGATATGGTCGTTATACCTACTATAGGTACCGTGTACGTGTACGTGTATGTGTATGTGTGTATGTGTATACAATATACATACACATACACGGTATGTATTATATGTACCTATAGCTAAGTACGTATACTGGTAAGTCGACTATAGGTACACTATAGACACGCATTATTGACGAATCAGTTGTGGGCGGCCAATGTAGTGCGGTGTGGGGTGCTGTGTTCGCTTTATTTTTCTGAAATATCGGTAGTTAGTTAGGTGCATTACGCGTTAAACATCTACGCTACATAACATACTTACGTGTACTGTACAGTATACTCGTATAGTTGGCAAGAATATTAAAATTGTGACGTCAAAGAGTGAATGAGACGAGTATGTGTCGAGTACACGAGTACCTGCTGGCCCATGGCGATGACTGGATTGGCGCGGCTATCCCAAACTCCCCATATAGGTGTGTGCCTCCCTGCCTACCTACCTACCTACCTACCTACCTACCTACCTACCTATTTATCTACCTTTTGGGGGCGGGGTGAAAAAAAGTACAAATATAAAAAAGAAGCGTTGATAAAAAATCGCGGTAAATAAAAACACGCAGATTTTTACAGAGAGAAAATAATGAAAGCGCTGTAACATAACTGATCGAGAGCATGCTTATTTTACGCGATGTACAGAAATCGATAATCAATAGTACAGAAAAATAATGTCGAAGAAGTATGTAAATAAATGTTGGTGGACGAAAAGCGCGAAGAATAAGTAAAACAATTGAAGTAGGGTGGGGGGGGGGGGGTGGTGGAGGGAGCGGGAATTTGGGAATAAATTCTTTTACGAATACTATTGAAATAAAAATCACTACGGTACTATATAAAATTGATCGTGTATTTAAAATAAGGAATGAAACAGACTCGGTTGGTCGTTTGCCAGTCAGTACATACGATGATAAAAATCTGCATTACTGTACAAGTGTAAACGAACAGTCACGGTACGTACTTAGATACTAGGTACACAGGTACTGCTTGAATCAGTGTAGCCAGTGTGTGGCGCACAAACCTTCCGCTACATGTGCCCCACGGAATTTCGGACAATGACGGAGTTCCAACGTGTGTACCTACCTACCTACCTACCTACCTACCTACGTACACGCAGAGCGAGAGTGGCCACCGGCATACTGGTTGTCCCACGCAGTTCTGTCTTTTGAAATTACGTAATTTTTTGTTCTCTCTCCGGCGCAGTAGGTGTGAGTGCTGCTGATGATGCGTAACTTTTTTCTTCACCACCTGTCCTCTGCTGGCCTAATCCCGTCTTCAGGGATGCAGATCTGTTGAAGCAACCTAGCGACGTCTCCTACTGTCGCATTATACGCGCATATCACTCCAGCATTCCACTTACGATGACTATCCCTATCTGTGTATCTAGTACGTCGGTTATTTCGTATGGATGGCGGTATCGCCATTTATATCTTCGTGTCACATCATTTTCTAGGAAGTTGTTCCACTGACTTCTTGCCAGCACACCCCCCTCCCCCCCGCCTTTCATACAGTGCCTCAAGTAGAGACCCGAGGAAAAACTACACTTTTCAAAAAAAAAAAAAAAAAATTGTAATATTATAAAATTTAATTTGACTTGCAAGATTTTTAAAAAACTCGAGCGCGTGTTTCGTTCAAGTTTTACGTCATCGACGCGTCCCAACATTTCTGAACATTTGTAAAGCGGCGGAATACTTTTCAAAAACATACCCTGCGTCCTGCGGTTAACGAACACGATGCTAAACGCGGCCTCATTTTTGAGACAAGACAACACACTCTACTCGTTGCTCATGCCTACTTTCAAAGATCCTGTATGTGGAACAAAAAACCTCCACCCTAAACATAATCACAAATTGTAAAGTAATCTACGACACATCCGTCTGCTGTTCGATCCGCGATCCCATACAACAGCACTCACTTCCAGTTCGTTTTCCACCAGTTCCCGGTAGCGCTGCTCACTTTTTGGCACTGCCCACCCGTATCGAATGTATGTACTCGTGTGTGTATATATATAAGATATATATATATATATATATTTAATGGGAGGTGTTTTGTACAGGCACATGTATGTACGGATACATGGATTTACATATATCAGCGTTTCTTTCACCAAACTAATAATACACCTAAGAGTTTTGAAATAGAGCAGTGTTCACGAGTCACATGTTTCAATATACAACAAATACACGATGTAAGTTGAACTAAATGGTGATAGTACTACGCGGTAAATGATGTTGTGGTGGAAATACGACTATCTCAAAAATTTGGCGTAACTCGCTTTCTACGAGACCAAAAGGATTCGCATTTTAAATTTACAGTTAAAATACGATTCAAAAGAAAAACATTTTCCAAAATGTTAAGCGTCCTCCGCTGTAATTTTCACAGTATCTACTCGTCCGGAGGTTTTCGTTAAAAAAAAAAGAAAAAGAAAGAAAAGAAAAAGAAAAAGAAAAAGAAAAAGAAAAAGAAAAAGATCAGCTCCCTAGCTACAATAGGAGTCGAACGAAAATTGAACCAACTTTTTTGCTGCGAGCTTTACATATGTATGAGATGTACGGTGAAGAATGATATACTCGTACGCATACATTTATACGTAATACGTATGATACGGTACGGTACGGTACGGTACGGTACGGTAGGTAGACCGTGTATACCTAGGGGTACTCTTGTCTCATACAACGCGTGTATTGAGCGAAATTCTTTTTAAAAGACTTACGACTGTGAAAAAAAAAGGTGCTACCTATTTCAGATGCCGAATCTTGTGAAAAGATTTGTTTTTTGATAAGAAGCCCGCAACGTTGCCAGATTTCGATTGAAAGTAGCGAAAACGTGCGATTTTTGTATTGCGAAAAAACAACCCTTTTTTTTTTTTTTTTTTTTTTGTGAATGCCAAAAATCGCACGTTTTTCATTTTTCTTGTATTTTTTGGTGTTTTCAGTCGGAAATACGTAGGACAGGCTGGCGCTGATGATTGGTAGCGGTACCTAACCGTAGTACACGCTTAGCTGCAACCGCCATCCGATAGGACTTGTTATCGCGGCTGATAGCAAAGCAGAAAGCAACCGCGTAGAACGTAGTACCGCCGCTACGTAGACGTGCTCGTGAAATGCCATCGCAGCGCCTTCACTTACTCACTTACTTACTTACTTACTTACTTACTGACTTACTGACTTACTGACTTACAGTTTTTTTCAGCGCAAATTATAGGTAGAGGTAGGTCTTTCGAGTGAAGTGATTCATACATACGTAGGTAGGTAGGTAGGTAGGTAGGTAGGTAGGTAGGTAGGTTGACACATACGAATGTACATAAGTGGTAGGTACTTGCGATTTGACTTGGCGTTGTTGAAAAATAATTCCAAGAGCACTTGGCAACGGTGACGACAATAAGCGAGCGAACAATAGGTAAGGTACGCGGGTACGTACGCGCCAATTATTATTATTATAATAACCAACTACATATGTACCATCGCTGCTACATGGTACTCGTTGTAAGCGCGATAAGCACTTGGTGGTATATACGTATACGTATACGAGTAGAACTTGAAAAGGTGACTGATGACGAGTCACGGATTAACACGACACCACATCGCCACCGCAGTGCAGTCGCGCCATAATCTAGCCAATGCGAAATTATATTTTTCTTTTTATTTTCACGTCGATGCCATATGCCACTCCACCGCACCGTGAAACCTTAGATACGGTGTACACGTACACCGTACACGTACACCATACACGTAATAACCAATGAGCGATCCGAACACGTACTTCTACCCATTGTTCTATCTACTTGCTTATACGTAGAGCTACGAAACAATATGAACAGTAAGTAGGTAGTAGGTAGTAGGTACTGAAGTTTATCGGGCTGGGCGACGCGACGTGGCCTTACCAAAACCCCGATACGTAGCTCGAGTACCTTTGTGCTGGTATCGATTTTAGAGTACGACCTCTCTTGCTTTTGAGATCGTTTTACGCGAAACATGTATATTTTTCATCGACGTACAAACACACATCACAGCTGGCTAGCTGGCTAGCTGGCTAGCTGGCTAGGTAATCTAGATGGATACCATAGCCCTGCACGGGCGAGTAAAAAATACACGAGGCATATGGTATCATTTGTTAACGACGCGACGCGATGCGATGCGTTCCATGTCGCATCGTCGTTACTCAGTGATTACCCGTGAGTCGTACGGATAACACGTGCAGCATTTACTATTACACGCTATTTCCACAACGCACCCAATTAAGCGTAACAACGCTACTTGTTGAGTTTTTTTTTTTTTTTTTCTTTCGAGATTTTCTGACGAATAAATCTCCAAAAATTGGAATCATTAAAACAATAATTCTACATTACTTCTTTTGGTTTTCCTCATAGCGCCCCTAAAATAAAACTACGACGTGGCGTGGCGCGGTCGGAGCCTGAAATCGGGCTCCGAAATGCCGCTTGCTATCTCTATATACATCGTGTAAATATAGTACAACTTTCGATTCATTATCTATCGCTTGGTTGGAACTCGAACAATCGCTCAAATCTCAAAATAGCTGAATTTTGACCCGATTATCAAATCCGCCATCAAAGTAAGCCTGCTACACAAATTTGATCGATTTCAGTATTCGTACAGGTCTCAGCTCACGCCTTTTCCAATGTCAACAATTCGCCGATTTACGTTTTCCCCGCTTTCCCCGCTTTCCCCCTTACTAGATGCGATGAAATGTACCCACATATACATATACATATACATATACGTACTATCGATGTACGACCGACCGTTATTTTATGGCGTATCTTACAGCTACGTGTGCTACTCAACGCCAGTCAGCATTATTCTGCGTGTTGTGTGTCTAAAACGCGTACAACTACTGGTCACTTATTTATTATGTAGGCTATGTAGGCTATGTAGGTATTTTATACTATATAAACGGCGTAGTACGTATATTATGTTTTAAAATGCTCGTATCGCTGGTATTAAAGTCGTTATCCGTAATTCGGTTGCAGCGTAACGAATCTACTGAACGAAAACAACAACATCATCATCATAGCCACCACCACCACCACCACCACCACCACCACCACCACCATTACCACCACCGTCGACATCTGCATCCGCATCCACATCCGCATCCACATCCGCATCATCATCATCATCATCATATTCATCATCACGACGACAAAGACGACGACGACAACGACGATAGTGGTGGAGAGGTCGGTGGTGGTGGTGGCGGCGGCGGTGGCGGTGGCAGCAGTCGCAGTGTCAAAGGTTTTAGCGAAAGTAATAAGAACCAGGTCGTGGTTGGTGGTTATAGTGTTGGTGCTAGTGGCTCAAACAAGAAAAACGACATCAGTTTCATTGTCGTCGTCGTCGTCGTCGTCGTCGTCGTCGTCGTCGTCGTCGTCGTCATCAAAAGCAGTAGCAGTAGCAGTAGCAGTAGCAGTAGCAGTAGCAGCAGCGTCATTTGCATCATTTACAGCCGCGGTGACAGTAGCAGCAGTGATAGCAACGGCAACTACAACGGCTGCAAATTTGCTGATCGAGTGGCGACGCAGTGACGTCATCGTCGCCATGTTGTGCCTCGAAGGATGTACGTCATTTTCCCGGCCGAAGACGTAGTAGAGTTGACAATAGCTCGGCCTCTTCAGCCCAGATTCCAGCATTGCAGTTGCCATTGTATCGCTTGGCAAAAACGAGGTAAGCAGTACGCAGTGTACAGTGATCCATCACCAACAATCGAGTACGCCGCGTGGGTACTTGTGTCGTGTCGTGTCGTGTCGTGTACTGGAAACGACCAACTACGCTTTAGCGGCGACGTACGAGTCCACCCCTCCCCCCTCCCCACATTACTATACCAACAATGCGTAGCATTGCGCATACGGGTATGTAAGATGAAGATTAAATGTGGTGGTACGAGTGTTAATAATCGTCTACGTGCTACGTGTGTAGAGAGCTACCAGGTAACGACTAGCTAGCTACCTCGCAGCTACGCCTACGGTCACATAAAGCGGATAAGGTGGGTGGGAGTGAGCGGGGCGGTGGCGAGGGCTATGTTTTACTGATGTCGGTATTCGGTAATCGGAAAAAATCGGAAAATTCTTCGCGAATATTATATTTTGGTTTTAATTTTCATCGGTTTTTGAAAAAAAAATTGTAAAAATAGCGAGTAGTCGCGGGTTCTGCGCTATTTACCAAAAAGGTTCCGAAGGCTTGATTTCGCGATGTTCCGAGATTGGTTTTCAGAGAGAGAAGAAAAGAAGAGAAAAGAGCAGAGAGAAATGAATGAAATAAACTGAAGATTATGCGCGATATCGGTGCTTCGTGAAATCGTACACAGAAACGCCTATTACAAATGTGTAGCCGTTGTACGCGCTAATACGCCGTACGCCGTACGCCGTACGCCACGCTGCAGGTATATAGAGCTATAGGTACTGGGCACTGGGCACTGGGCACTGGGCACTGGGTAGCGGACTCTTGTAGCGTAGATTGGTGAGCGTGGTGTACCTACGGTCTAGCGTGTTTCAAGCAAGTGACGCGTGCGTAAATTTTGCTTTTCCAGCCGCATCCGCTCAACAGCAAACTGTGATATCATCCGCGATCAAAAGATCGTCTACGGTGGACCAAACTTGCACTACTTTATCGTCGTCGTCGTCGTCGTCGTCGTCGTCTTCGTCTTCATCTGCCGACGCAAACGCAAACGCCAACACCCATATCGACATTGACATCGGCACCGGCACCGGCACCGATCCCAAAGTCGACGCCAAATCTAAAGCCGCAGCTAAAACCGCAGCAGCCAAATCTAAATCCAAAGCAAACGCGAATACGAACAACGCTTTCAGTGATTACGTCTCCGTCTTCAAGTCGGCGAAAAAGATCGCGTGTCGCAAGAACAATTTCAAAGCGGTGACGGTGGCTACCGGCGCCGCCAATCGCGAAAAAGACGCGACAGCCAGCAAAATGACTGCTAATTCGAACGAATCGTCGTTGAAAGATTTGTCGCATCCGTCCTTCAACGAGCAACTCAAGTCGTATAATACGGCAACTTTTAAATTGGTCAAAACAGGTAGGTCGCGCTACCAATAATATACTTACGTACACATTTTCAGCTACGCGTGTGCAGCAGCAGCAGCAGCAGCAGCGTGCACCTGTTCACCGGCCACGTTACCAAACTTCCGACCCAAAAATTAACTACCCTACCCTACCCGCGCCGCCAAAAATTACTTTCCGTACGTATCTAAATGCGTTCGGTTTGAAAGCACCTTAGCAGCTGGCTAAAGTTTCACTCGAACGGATTTTTACTCGAACAGCAAAAAAAGTACACGCATATTTACGCGTGGTTTGTGCGAAAAAAGAAACGACGAAGAAGTCGCTCGTTTTTTCATTCGCCCCAAATTCGTATAAGAATTTTACTCGCAGAGCAGACTTTGAAAAGCGCTAGATTCGTGCGATACGCACTACGCAGGCGGTGCTGGTAGCGGCCCTACCTACATATCTGTCAACAAAAAGAATATACGCGGACGCACGTTCACGCGTTGCGTTGCGTTGCGTTGCGTTGCGTTGCGTTGCGTTGCGTTGCGTTACTTTCACGAAAACACTACGTAATTAATAACAAAAATCTGAACCACACTCGTACCGCGTCGTCCTTCGTTGAGAACCTGCGCCGAGTAAACTAATCGAGTGAACTGAAAAAAACACACCCGCAAATTAATAAGAAAAAAATAAGACCAATTTTTAATCGATACCCGATACTATCGCGAACTCATTTATCAAAGTAAAGCAATCAATCGCGGTCTTCGAAACGTTGGTACGTGCAGGAATGTGCACTTACAGTCCGCTTACTCGCTTACTCTTTCGATTCGTATAAAAACTGTCACACACACACACACACACACACACACACACACACACACACACGCGCGGATATCCAACCACCCCGTTACTTGTACGAGTATAACATACTTTCCGAGGGACCTACGCACGAGAGTAAGCGCTTCGAGGACATTTGCAATTTATTTTGATTTATCCGCGATAGAAAGATTGTTTCTCGACATTTTGCATCGCTTCGTCGGTAATTTGCGTTCGCGCTTTGCCTGATTTTCAATACGACAGACACCCAGCACGTTCTCTTGTAACGTTCCGTAATATACGTAAACGTAAAGATAGGTAGGTAGGTAGGTAGGTAGGTACCCCTATATTTTTACGGCTGTTTTACGAACATCTCGCCCCAGATGTGTTACGAGGACTTTTTCAGACGACGTTTCGAGGAGTTGAAAAAACGCTGGTCACCTAAGCGATTAGTAAGGGGTTCATTTTGGATCTGTTTTGTTATTAGCTGCGCCGCCAAATGTTGAGATCGAGAGTACGACGAACGTTGGACGTTGGACGTTGGCCGTTGGCCAACGACTATTTTTTTTATTAAAAATATTGCGTTGCGCGGCGTTGTAGTGTAATTCGATTGCTGGAGTGTGTCGGAAAAAAGCGGTGAAAACGTTTCGAGGAGTTAGTTTGAAGCGATGTGCCGACGTCCTTAAACGGTGTAATTACGTAAATTACCGTCGGACACACGGAGAGACCGATACGTATAAACAACGAAACGCATCTGCGCGGCCAATTCTCCACGACGTATACTCGGTGTAATATACCTATCCGCAGAGGTATATTACACCACCACCACCTCCACCCCCACCACCACCACCACCACCACCGCCAACACCGTTTCTAAGTAGCTCGAGTTACTCGTTAAAATCAACCAGCCGCGTTGCGCTGCGCTGGTTCGTATTTGCGGCGGTTCGCTATGCAATTTTATTAACACGTTGATTTTCCAACAGTCTACGCGTCGCACGAACGGCGTGGCGCATCGCGAAGTGGAATAGTACGCTGACCACCCTCACCAGCGTTTATGTCGCGTGCCGTTTGTTTATACCGAAACGAGATAAATGTACTAAATACACGTACATCCACGTACGTCCGTATCCGTATCCGTATCCGTATCCGTATCCGTATCCGTGCATGCACGATTGTACAATATTCGTAATTAAAATTAAATACTCGTAATTTTTTGCGTATTATTCGCGTTGCTAAAAATCAAACGCAAACCCGAGCCAAGCGTTAGCCTTAGCCTTAGCTCAAGTCGCAGCTTTCTCGTTGAAATACATGTACACACACACACACACACAGACAGATATATATATATATATATATATATATATATATATATATACACGCATATACGTTTATAGTGTGTACGAGTAGAATAGTATAGGTATTTTACTGGCGCATGCCACGCCATGTTACGTGACGTCGCGTGTACCAAGTTATACGTAACTGGACACAAATCGAAACGAAGAAGAAGAAGAAGAAGAAGAAGAAGAAGAAAATGGTGTTTCGTACTTTTTTTTTCGGTAGATACGACTTTTCCCAGCCATCTCTTCCTGTTGGCTGCCGCGCCGCGCTCGAAATTGTTCCTCTCGCAAAATTCAACCTGATAGTACGTGTGTCCGCGCGCTTATTAATTTTCCGCGATTGCGCTTCGAGCCTGCGGACCTCCCGCAGAGCTCGAAGCGAGTTATTTACGTAATTTAACGATAATCGCGTGTATTAACCTCTCGACAATAGGTACTAACAATTTTAGTAAGAACATTAAGTATTCACTCGAGACCTTGTTTTTACGCCCGTCTAGTGTGTGTGTGTGCGTGTGTGTGTGTGTTATACTTTTTGCAGACATCGCTTAAACCACTCGCCGAAACTTGGAGAACATTTTATTTTTTGGGCACATTTGTCAAGTGGTGAAAATGTTTCGACCACCGCCGGATTAGGCGCGTGCAATGTTTTTTAATATCTAATTAATACGTAGTTTGCGAAGCTGCGTGCTCTGTTACGTTTGGGCCAATTATCAGAATCAGATAAAAGGATTGCGTGTCAATCATTCAGCAACGAGCGTTTTTCCCTAATCCTCCACAAACGTCGTGCACTACATACTCGTCGAACTTCTGCCGGATACACACGGAAACGAAAAATCTCCTCGAAACATGTACGAAAATTCTACGCACACGCACACGCTGCAAAAGTCTTCGTAACGTGTGGACGAGGTGCTCGTAAAAAATAGTCGTTAAGAATAATACTTACCTACTTGTTGTAGCGCGGCGGGTCGTCGTCGTCGTCGTCATCGTGCTTGTAAACAGCGTACGTCCTCTGGCAAAGTATGTACGGTGCGGCGTATCCCCTCCTCCCCCCTTCAACAAACAGTACATTTCGTTCGTACTCGGTGGCCGCTTTCATTTTTGGTTGGCCGATGTCAGCGGCGACACAACTTTATTCGCAAACAATTAAGTACCTACACCCTTTTCGCCACTGCCCGTGTAACAACATCTGACATATCTTTACTGACTCGGCGCGGCGTGCGGCGCGTCGAGCCACGCATAATTCACCTCGAATCCAAGTAGGCACTTAGCCTTTCTACGTGAAAAAGTCGCCTACCAACCTTTATTACTCGTACTCGTACTCGTACTCGTACTCGGCGACTACTCGAACGCTTGGCAACTTCAGATGTGTAGGTGCATATGCGCCCTCCTCTCCTCCCCTCCCCCCCCCACCGTACGTTAGTTTTGAATTGATTTTTGACGCAACCTACATAGGTACATAGGTACATAGGTATATAGGTGTACAGGTATTGTCATACCATATTGCCGTACACGAGTACGTATAAACGCGTGTGTACAATGTACCCACATCTACATACATACACATACACACATACACACATACGTAGACGTAGACGTATCTATCTACGAACCTATTAATCGATGAGTATCCGCTACTAGCCAACCTCGTAATTGCGAGATAGCTCTGAAATCATTGCCGAATAATTATCGAAAAAGTGCGAGTACTTTCCTACCAACACTCGGCGAAGTGGAAATACACGCTATTCCTTATACGAGTATACAAATCTGCGTTGACAAACATTCTTATCAACACACTTTTGCGCCTTTGCCACACCCGCTAAACGGATTTGTACGGGTTAATTTTCACTCGCTTGGCAGGGCGAAGAAAAAATTTCTCTCAAACATCGAAGATTCGAGTTGATTATAGAATTATTATACCCGCAGGTCGATTGTTTATTTGTTCGACTTTCTCCTTGTTTTGACTTTCCCCGCCGCCCTCACCCCATCCCACCCCACCCACGCCAAGTGATCGATACATATCTCGTTTTACGTTTTGATTTGATTTATATTATTTCGCATCGTCAACAGTTGAATTAGATGACTAGACGATATCACGATCGATATAAAATTTACTGGTTTGGTGTGGTGTGGTGTGGTGTAGTTACAAGTGGCATCGAATCTAGATGCCAATAGAGTATACAGGGTGACGCCGAAACTCGAATCGCTCTTTCTCAACTTTGTCACCGAGCTCCTCTACACGCTACAC
The DNA here is from genome assembly GCA_900060175.1 of Ferrisia virgata. Lineage (NCBI taxonomy): Eukaryota > Metazoa > Arthropoda > Insecta > Hemiptera > Pseudococcidae > Ferrisia > Ferrisia virgata. The sequence goes on from FIZR01003554.1 coordinate 13,522, forward strand.
CACCACCACCACCACCACCACCACCACCACCACCACCACCACCCTACGCCGCAAAAACGCTAGCTTATTTCGCAAAAAAAGCTCGCTTTAAGCTCGTCACTTCTTCGAAAGTATCTTTTGAATTCGTAACGATCGCAACGCGGAGCAGTGTCGAAAGATTCGAGATTTCAGCGCCGATACAGGAAACAGTTTGGCCGTTGCTATTCGAATTGAATCGCACGGCGAGCAGCTAGAACGCGTAACAACAGTGTCGACGAAGTGAAGTCCGCCGATATGACACTCCAGCTGGCGCCTCTGCCGCCCAGTTTTTCGATCCACCCTAACGTAGACTTTTTGGTGTACGTACGCGGGGGGGGGGGGGGGGAGAGAGAGAGAAAAGAGGGAGAGAGAGAGACGCAGACCGTATACGTACCAAAGGTCTAGGTATTACGCGTGCAATAAACTCGCATTTTTACAACAGCCAATACACGACGTATACCTATCTACGTATGTATCTAGACAGAGTGTGCAGGTGAAGGTTGATGACGTTGCTGCAATATGCGTGTATCTTGTAACGCGTACCGCGTACCGCGTAATACGTAACTTATCTTATTTTACAGTGTCGGATTTCAGTCAAGAATTGTCCAGAGCGTACGAAGATCACGCCACCAATCTACAGCAGATCGTCACCAATTACAGGAAAAGAAATGCCGAGCTACGAAAAGAAAGGTATGCCTATCCCTCCGTCCCCTCGCCCCACCACCACCACCACCACCAACACTTCCTACCTAGTACACGACTAGCTGTACGTACATATACCGCGTTTCCGGCCTACTCCGTCGAATCTGGATCCATTTGTCACCGCACGCGAGAATTTTTGGGCACACGATGACGATGACGATGGCGATGACGATGGCGATGGCGATGACGATGACGGGTTGGTAACTCTGTACGCGTGTCTGCAAAAACTGAGTAGGCCGGCGAAGCGCCTATTGTCGTACGGCGTCGAAATTGTAAAATAGCAGCGGCGGCGTCCGTAATACACCTACATCTACATATGTATGCATAGCATACATATGTAGATGTAGATGTAGGTGTAGGTGTAGATGTATAAAATATATGCGCGGGTGCGCCTTCGTGTTGTAGACCGAGTTGTCAAAGTTCTTTATTTCACGTTTGGGAGACGCTGCTGCAAGAAGCCGAAGTCGATTCTCAAGCGCAAGGAGACATTGCAAATGTGTTCGCTAGGCAAGTATCCAGACCGCTTTTGGATCGATCGTTCCATCGTAAGGTGCAAGCGAGGAAAATTTTCGGTCATCGCGACTCGTTCGAAATAATCATCAACAAGGCCGAAGAAAAATTGGCCAAAGTGAGTACCGTCGGTGGCGGCGGCGACGTTATTCGTCGCTATGCAGTACAATAGTCGTGTATCAAACTTACGTCTGCCTAAAGCTATCTTACCCAGCGGTATATGGTTGCCCCATATTCTGCGAATACGCAACAGTAACATGGTGATCGTTACCAAAGTTCGTCGCGCTAGTATATGTACCGCTATCCTACCATATACTCGTATGTACGCCTACGTGCGCCGCGTAAGTAAGTAGAGAGGAAAGTGATCTGCAGAAGAAGAAGAAGAAGAAGAAGAAGAAGAAGAAGAAGAAGAAGAAGAAGGAGGAGGAGGAGAAGGTGCGAGAATTGATTGAAAATTGAGCACACGTTACACGTTAGACCGACACGGCTGACTGGGTAAATAGGTATATGATACATATATGTAGCAGGTACTACTACTACTACTACTACTACTACTACTACTACTACTACTACTACTAGATATAGCTAAAACTAGTTTGTGGTCAATTGTCTAGCAGGCGTACTAATGTTTGCTGACTTTGCAGTGTCGGCAAGAATACAAGGCGGCGTACTTAACTCATCTGTCTTCGCCTAACAGTTCGTCCACGTTAAGCGGCTACATCGACGCGCACAATACATACGTTCGACAGCTGCACGCTACCAACGGTATGGTGGAACAGTACTGTAAGGAAACGTTGCCGGCATTGCTGCAGGTACGACGACACGACGACACGTATCTTTAGCAGTCGCGGTCTTGTGTTAGTGTGCACTATATGCAGTTGGGAGGTGGAGGTGGTGGTGGTGGTGGTAGTAGTATCTACTTAGTTAGGTAGCTAAGTGTACTCGTAGGCAGCAGCGAAATAAGAGTACCGCGCGCATATACGTAAGGAGACGATGTACCAAGGGCGGAGGGAGCGGCCGAAGGGAGTAGTACAGAAAACGTCTATTCGAGCCAAGCTAAACCAAGCCGTGTTTTGGCGCACAAAAAAGCGGATACCTACCTACCTACCTACCTACCTACCTACCTGCCTGCCTACCTACCTACCTGCTTGATAAGTCAATGCTGAATGCTGTGATTGTGATGAGGCACGCACTATTGGTGGCCTACGTACTAGGTAGAACTGCTCACCTGGTTATGTAGACCTGCGCTACGTCATTACGCATTTACAGAGCAAAATACGTAGCTTTTTTCGCACTTTTAAGTTTAAATTTACGCGTACGCCTGCGCATAAAAGCGATGCGAATGTGACCAACATTGGCCACCGGCCATTAGGAGGTGATAGCCGTACAAGCGGCGGCTACATTAAAAATACGATAAACGATTCGATTATTTGACAAATTTGCTTTTTCAGGAGCTGGAAGATGTGTATTCGGATTTATGCGGCACAGTATCCGATTCGGTATTACAAGGAGCCGAGTGTATAACTTGCAAGGTAAGCGTCCGCGTACAATCTCGCGTAACCCGCCGTAGCTAGGCTGTACCGAGGTACGTGTGTCTACGTGCACAGTGTGCAGCCAGAGCCAGAGCCAAAGGCAGAGGCTGAGCCAAAGGCAGAGGCTGAGCTACAGGTGGGCGTAGAATTGCGCACGCGCAAGCGCACGTGCACGTTGGGCCTGCACCGTGGCGACGCGGTCTACATTGCCGCGTACAGTCGCTACCGTACCACCACCACCACCACCACCGCCACCTCCACCACCGTAACTGTGTATTTGTGTATAATGTATAATCGCGATGATCGATGATCGATTGTTACAGAGCGCCGAAAGGATAAAACGTTACGAAAATATCGGCTCGTTATGTCGCTCGATATTGCCCAACACGGACGTAGCCTATTTTATCAAGTACTTGTCTCCGTTACCGAATCAGCCGCATCCGTCTCATCGACTACGTGTGTTTGTGTATCCGTTGCCACCGTCGCAAAATACCTCTGCCAGCCCCGATCAAGACAATTCGACAGCCTCGAATGCAGAGTACTCGTGCAATGCTGTAAGTACACCGTACACCTTTTACTACGCACGCTGCCATTCGATAAGCAGGCGCGCCTACCAATATGCCACTAATCTAACCTAACCTAACCTAACCTAACCTAACCTAACCTAACCTACAACCTACTGCCTACCGCCTACCGGACGCGGCATATACGTTGTTGCGTTACAGGATTTTTTCAAGAGGTACACTCGGTCGGCATCCACCGCTGCTGCCAATTACATGGCCAAGCAAATCGCTGCGACCTCCTCCTCCTCCTCCTCCTCCTCCTGTCTACCATCAACTCCTCGGCAGCAGCGGTGGGAAAAGCTCGGAAAATGCGCCTATTTTTGAGAATCGACGTGAAAAGTAGCAAAATACCGACCGACCGACCGACCGACCGACCGACTGACCGTCAACGACGTACCTACCAGAGAGAGCTACTAGAGAGCCCCAGCTACCGTAGACGGAAAACGGGCGACGTGTGGGTGGGTTTTTGGGCTTTTTTCGTCGATCGTCTCGCTTCCAATTCTCCGTGTCCATTCGTATTTCGAGCAGCATGTACCGGCGCAATTTTCCCGCCGAAAACGCGTGATTTTCACGACCCTTGTCACTCGATTGCAGGAGCAACTGGCGCAGATGCTTCCGAAAAACGAATTGGTCGTCGATTACTCGAGTGCCGGCGAAGTACGCGACAAGCACGACGTTTTGAAAGCGGAAGCCGTTAAATTAGAAGCTCAAATAAAGCAACTTCAAGACTCGCTGGATACGCTGTTGCGAATACAGCAAAGGTTAGCGAGCTACTGCTCGTTTTTTTTGTTTGTTGTTGTTGTTGTTGTTTTAGCCGCGCGCCATCGTACGCCGCGTTGTGCCCACCGTATAACTCTGCTGCTATACGGTGGCGGCCACCCCGACGACGCAATCACGCAACCTAGCTTACGTCGCCGTCCTACCCTTTATCTATACGTGCTCGTAGGCAGCCTGCGACTGCGAGCAGCGCGTTCATTTTCGATGAAAAATTTACCGTTTCGTTGCGAAGAAAAATCAGCGTTACCTGCGTACCAATACTTGTACATATATGTATGTATGTATCCGCTGAAAATAAATTTGCATCGGCGAAATTTCACCACCAAAGAGGGCGCTACGGGCCTGGTTCGCGCCGTAAGTGTAAGTACGGCCGAGTAAGCTAGCGCAAATTGCGAAATTGTGTTTGGTAACAGCGGGCAGCGCAAAGTATCTCCCGAGTCTAGCCTAGCCTAGCCTAGCCTAGCCTAGCCTAGCCTAGCCTAGTCTAGAGCTTAATATGCAGATGCGCACTGGTAATCCTAGACCTAAATGTACATTCGTGTCTAGCTTCTATTAAAATGCTATACGTGTGTGTGTGTGTGTGTGTGTGTGTGTGTGTGTGTGTGTGTGTGTGTAC
>FIZR01003555.1:0-33979 GCA_900060175.1 Ferrisia virgata
ATCTAGGGTAGTACATGGTGAAAAAATTAGCCCCTAAGCGCGGTATGAACTCGAGGTATTTCAATTTTCATTAATTTCCCACTGTTATTTGTCAATTTTGTGATATTCCACCCCTCATAACTCCCCCCACCCCTCAAAATGGATCTTAGGAGCTGAAATTTTGGTTGTGGAGGTAATTTTGAATGCTCTACACAACTGTAAAACAATTTTTTCATTTGGCGAGTAACACTTGCGATTCTCCCTTGTTAAGATAAATCTGTTTGTGCGGTATTATTGGTAATTCGATGGATATTTAAAATTAATGTTGAAAATTTTCAAAGCTCAAAGTTGAACTTTTGATATAAAAGCTCAACTTTTCACGATGGGCATGAAGGTTGAAAGCTGACATTTAAAAATCTGCAAAAATGACCATGAATAGAACTTTTTATGCTGGTTTTAACTAATTAATTTTCAAAATGGCATCTTAACATTCCTGTGGGCACAGAGCTCCACAATATTGGATAAAATTAAAAAAAAATGTTGAAAGTAAAGTGACTTATGAATTTTTACTAACTCAAAGACGCTGAGATTGGTTATTGGCTTATTTATTTCATTCAATTTCTCTAAACGGCCTTAACAGCCCCCCTCCCCCACCCAATATGGTTAAAATTTTAAAAAATCGAAAAAATGAATTGACATAGGATGAAAGATTATGCTCTAGTTATTGAACAATCGCTGTAATTCTACACAGCAGCAAAGTCATGATACAAATCCTAAACAACCGGATCAAGGCATATCTACAAAGGCAATTTCCACCTGAACAAGCCGAGTTCATGCCAGGAAGAGGCACAAGGGAACAGATAATGAATGTCCAGTAAATCATCGAAAAATACAGGGAGCTCAATATACTTGTAGTGATGTGTTTCATAAATTATGCCCAAGCCTGGTATGCGTGAATTGAAAGAAGCTCTTCAAAATTTTAAAAGAGATGGGAGTCCTTACTCACACAGTAGATTTGCTGGAGTCCCTGTATGAATTCAATTCTATGGTGGTGAGAGTTGATGGTGAAGAATCTGAGGGTTTTCAAGCGGTACAGAGAGTGGGTCAAGGATGCATATTATTCTCGCAGTTATTCAACATCTACGGTGAGCATATAATTCGCAAAGCTCAAGAACATTGCACTGGTGGTATTTTCGTTGCAGGAGGCTTCGGATGAAGAGGAAATAGCGTAGCTCGTCGATCTGGTGAAGATAGCTGGCGAAATACTTGGAACAGGGAGTGTCGAGAGTGGACGATATTATTAAATGGGTGGTGTACCAGACCTTGTACATGTGCGTTATGATGGTTGCCTACCTATCTGAAGATTCACTGCTGCTGTATGGGAACTTTAATTTTTCATTTTAGATAATGAATTTTGCAGCGAAGTTCTCTAGAATTTTGATTTCAACTTTTGAACGAAAAGAGTAAATTTTTCTCTCTTAGTCTCTAATTTGGTCGAGAAAAGTTTGCTAAATAATTTAAGACCAAGAAAATGATGATTGGATGATTTGGAGAAGAATAAATGAGAGTTAAATGTAAAAAAACGTGTATAAAAAATCTTGCAAAATTTTTTTTTTAAAACATTTTTTAAAAAGTTTGAAGTAACATGTCAATATTATATATCAAGAGTATAGCCTTGAGTTTGCTTTTTCAAAATGGTTCTCTCCTTCAGGTCTCTATCACTCTTATTTTTCAAGTTATAAAATATTAAAGCCAAGAAGGATACAATAAAATCGTTCAATATTTATTATGTCCTGTTTTAGTCCTAATCTTTTTTCGAGGTTGGAAGATCAACAAGTACATTTGGAGACCCTTAAGCACACCGCAATAGAAGCTCAAAATTTTTGGCGTTATTATTTTAGTAAAAAATTAATTCAAAATTAAAATCAGGTGACTTAAACATAATATAAAATTTGATTTTGCTTTTTTTATCAATTTTTTTTGTAACTCTTATATCTAAGTTTTCCTACACTCGTTCACTTGAAATTTACAAAAACAAAGGAACTAATCACACTCATGGAACAGCTTTACGATCACAAAAAGAACTCAAAAAGGACATGTAATAAATTTCGAATGATTTTATTGTATACTTTTTGGTTTTGATACATCATAACTTGAAAAATAAGAGTGATAGGGACCTGAAGGAGAGAACCATTTCGAAAAAACAAACGCAGGGCTATACTCTTGATGCATAATATTGACATGTTACTTCGAATTTTTTTGAAATGTTTCAAAAAAAAATGTTTGCAAGATTTTTTTACACGTTTTTTTTTTTTACATTTAACTCTCATTAATTCTTCTCCTAATCATCCAATCATCATTTTCTTGGTCTCAAATTATTTTTGAGACTTTCTTCTACAAATTAGGACCAAGTGAGAAAAATTTACTCTTTTCATTCAAAAGTTACAATTAAAATTCTAGAGAACCTCGTTGCAAAGTTTATTACCTAAAATGAAAAATTAAATTTTACATGCAGCAGTAATGAATCTCCAGATAGGTAGGCAACCATCATAACGCACATGTATGAAGTCTGGTCCTTAATATTATCGTCCACTCCCGAAACACCCTGTATGCTGTTTTAGAGCAAACAGCACATTTTTATAATAATTTTTTAAAATTATTTTTCAAAATGGGCAGCAGGTTTTTGGGAGAATGTAATTTTGAAAATAGTGTATCTCCACCCCTTCGATTTTTTGGTTATGCTGACCATTATCGATGTATGTCTCAAAAGTTGACACCTATCACTGGTGCAAGGGAAGGGAGGTTAATGCGAAACACCCGGCACAGCCTTATCTTCTCCCTACCAACCTCGGCTTATCGATTTTGATTGTGAATATAAATAAAAAATATCTTCTTTCGACTCGACCAATACATGCACCAGCTTCAGTATTTCGATACCTGAATTTTTTCATCTACTTTTTCTCCTGTAGTAGTATTATGTAGTAGAAGCTACGTACATATTCTAAATTTCGAATTTCTCCATCTGTTGTCCCGTGCATGTTCTCAAAATTTCTCAACTCGTTCTTACACTCTGTCGCTTTTATTTTTCATCGCCAATTTCGTAACTAACTTATTCTACCTTTGTATCTTTTTTGTTCTCGCGTTTTTCAATATATTTTTCAAATATTTGTATGCGATCGAGCAAAAAAAAAAAAAGAGAATCGCGATACGCTTTACACGTACATGCTTCTTTCTTATATGTATCGTTTTATCGCTTGTGATGTATTCGCAGTTTTGGGCGAAATAACTTCGTCCTTTCGCCTTGCATCTTGTTTCTTTTTTTTCTTTTCAAAAAGAAAGAACTCGTTTTTTTTTATTCTGTTTTATAGTTTCGAATTTTCCACTTGAAGAGAATGCTTCGAATCCGTATACCTTGCAAGATATGTCGATACGTACGGGTGCCTTTTTCTAGTGATGCGGGCAAAAGCGAGGGAAAATGGAATGGTATCTAAGATACGTTGAAATTTCACCATCTACACCCATCAGTGTTCATTTCGAACGTGGCTCAATTTATCGCCTATGTATACGGACATGCTTGACAATTCGTGAAATTTTATACTTATTTTCCACGCGATAAGGTATTTTTCAAATTATCACGAAGGTGTATTTTCAATATGTACGCGTTATCGTGTATCTATTGAATAAAAATTTATAATTCGACGCATTGGTAAATACCGCCTACTTGTATCTATTTTAGAAATTATCCAATCAATCAAGACAAATTGAAAACATTTTCAAATTTTCATTGAATAGTCTACGTTTTACGTATGAAAAAAACCGACCTAAACATGAAACGAAAACCATCGAAATACATAAAATGAGAATAAATTTCAACAATTGATCATCTAAAACAAAGAAAAATCTTCAGTTCAACATCAAAACAAGATAAGTAATTCAATGTAAACGTGAAATTATTTAAAATTTAGCATGTGTGAATTCCCTAATTGAAAAACCTTCGAAACGCATAACTTCTCGACAATTACAGTTTGTACGTGTGGTAGGAGGAGAATTCACCAAAGAGACTTGTTCATATTTACGGCGAATCGTGTAGGCAACTTAATTTACTTCACGGGTTTGTCATCTTACCACGAACCACGTAAAAACGACAGGTACATTGCATAGCTCGCATACCGGATGTTCGAATAATGCTACACCCCTCCGCGTTCATGGAGCGAAATCAGGGTACCGCGACCATCAATTTCGTCGTCAGCTAAATTCTTTGGGCTTGCAGGTGGAAGGAAATTTTTTCTAGTCTAGCAGGGCAAATTCAAATTATGTCGGTTTCTTTTTTTCTATTTTTCGATTGAAAAATTTTTTGATATTCGAAAAAGAAGAAAAAAAGGTGTAATTTGTTAATTTTTCGTATGTAGCGTTTTGTGGCCATTCCTTTGATCACCGAGCAAATTCGATTGGCTCAAACCCATTGAAGAGATTTTTTACCTATTTTAGAAGGACAAATTGAAATTACGTAGGTTTCTTTTTTCTAATAATTTATGATTAAAACATTTTATCATTTTTGGAGACGAAGAAAAAATTGTTAATTGTGAATTTTTCGTGCATATTATATCGTGACCATTAATTTCGTAGTCATCCAAATTCTAAACTTCTCTCAGGCTGCGAGATCTAGTACAGACTTTTTAGGTTTGAATCCGATCAAAATTCACAAAAAACGAAAATTTCGTACGTAGGCACTGTAGAATTTGTATTTTAATATTTCCAAACTTCCCTAAAATCCAAGCATATTTTGACGCCTTTTTTGGGGGTAAGGAAGTGCAAAATTTAGTTTTTCACCAAGAACTTCTCAAACAACGCAGTTACGAAAAAAATTTTGAAACCAAAGTTGTAAAACACCAAAAGACGGACATTTTTATTTCTTTGACCTTTTTCTCTTGGGAGGTTTTAGGAGAGAGTTAGAGCATGTAGAAACAAGTCACGTTTGAAAATTTCCCCAAGATGCAAATAATTTTCAAAAATTGGGCACAATTCACTTTTAGAGGCAGTTATTTTGCATTGTACTTCCCACCACTACACAAAATAAGAAAAATGACGAGACCAACGTGTTTTCTCAAAATGAGGGGGAGGGAGTGGCTCTCTACTGTAAAAGTCACAACTTTCTCCGAACGTAGATCGATTGCAATAAAAAAATTCGAAAAATTAGTCCAAACAAACGTTTTAGAGCATGAAGATAGGAACATTTCCGTTTTTTAATTTTTTTTCCTAGATAGTCATGACCGGGGGGGAAGGTATCTATGAAGAAAATTAAAAAAAAATGATATTAGAAAATCCCTCATCAATTAAATAAGTTGCAACACTTTACTGGAAGCTCAATTCGGGTTCAGAGTTGAAACTGCAGTAAAAATCGTATTTAGCACCTACAAAAACTTGAGAATGGAGTTCATTAAATTTTTAGCTAGCTGGAATTTAGTCTGCCTCTCATTAACGTAATGCAATTAATGAGAGTTTTATAATACAATTTTTTCGTTTTTTCTCCGGCTCCCCCCCCCCCCTCCCATGACGACCTAGAGAAAAAAAAAAAAAAAAAAAAAAAATATTCGTCCTTTAATACTCTACAAAGTTTTTTTGAACTAATTTTTCGATTTTTTTATTGTAACCGATCTACTCTCAGAGGAATTCGCGACTTTTTCAGCAGAGGGCCCCTCACCCACTTTACGAAAAGGGGATGTTCTTGCCATTTTTCTTATTTCACATAGTAGGGAAAAGTGCTGTGCAAAACAACCATTCCTAAAAGTGAATTATGCCAATTTTTGAAAATTATTTATGTCTTGGGGAAATTTTTAAATGCGACTAATTTTTGCAAGCCCTAGCTCCCTCCTAAAACCTCCTAGAAGAAAAAGTCAAAGAAGTAAAAATGTTTGTCTTTTGATGCTCTACAACTTTAATACCGACTTTTTTTTCGTAAGTGCGTTGTTTGAGAAGTTATTGCCGAAAAACTAAATTTTACATCCTTTTAACCCTAAAAAAAGGCTCAAAATATGCACGGATTTTAAGGAAACTCGAGACAATTGAAATACAAACTCCACAGTACCTATACACGAAATTTCCACTTTTCGTGAATTTTGATCAGGTTTGGGCGATTTTTGAGCTAAAAAGCTCACACTCATCGACCATTTGATCGCTTTCAACACTCATCTCGAGCAGAACCAATTTTTTTTCTGCATTTTGCAACAATACTATGAGGGACGACTAGTTTTGCCTAGCCTAAAAGAAATTCACTCAAGCTCTGAAAATTGTTTGAACACACCCCCTCCCTCCGTTGTGTTCAAGCGTTATTCTGAGTGAACGCAGCATAAGAAAAAAGTTGTTGAGCGTATCTCAGCGACGAAGGTCTAGCGAAAATCTCAGGTGTATTCGTCTTCTACGACTTCGTATTATTTAAAAAACATTCTTATCTCAATTTTTCAAAAAAAATCTACGAGCTATGCCCTTGTATTTTTTGTTTTTTTTTTTTTTTTTTTTCAAGAAATGAATTATACCTTTGAAACAGACGGATAATAAGTTCAGAGAGAGAGAGCTTTTGTACATGGTGAATTCATTTGTGAGATCAATTTTTTTAGTACGTATCTCACTAGCGTAAAGCTGAATTTGTAATCCATGACCAGAAAGCATTCGAAAATCAATATCATCTCTCCAGTTTCCAATATTTAAAAACATCCGAGAACCAACCCCCTGGGCGATTTTTTCGTGTGAATGTAGGGAAAAGTTTTTTAAACATGGCGTATTTATTGCTAGCATTGTTAACGTTCGAACTCGAAACTAATTAAAAAATTCACAGTTTACAAAAACTTTATACGAAATACGTATCATTTAATTACTTTGTTAAAAAAATCACTTTCAGCCCATACGATAAATTCTTTCAGTGTGAAAAATCTCCTGCCTTGGAAAATTTCACTGAGTGAAAATTCGACAATAAAAAAATGCGTTCGTATGCTCGTAGCTATCGTCCGGGATGTGAAAATTCTTTTTTTCACAGTCCATTAATTTTTTTTTTCCGAAGCTGATGTTTCATCGACGTGCATTTCCCAGCGGGAGTTAGCTAAATACGCGAACGAGGTATGTTGGGGTACTCTTGGCAGGCTTCGCTTAAATGACGCTTTTTATAAATATATTCGACGTACATGGGGCGAAATCGAAACGATAATTTCGTCAATGTAAGCTATGCCGTCATTGTGGACGCAACACGTACACTATGTAGTGCGTTTATGTACTATTACATTTATCTGGAGCTATTATGTTCTGTGTAGTTTTCCACGTCTAATGGGGTAAGTACGCCTTTTTAAAAAACATACGAGTAGGTACGTGTAACCGATGGCAAAATAAATACCTATAAACGTTTTCCTACACAATGTACATTGTACATATACGGTACGTGGATAGCGTGAGCGTTTCTTTTCACGAACCGAACGTTAAAGTAGATTAAAAATACCTACCTTTAATAGGTGGTGATTCGATGCCACAGGTACAGGCAACAGATAATTTTTTCTAATTGAATTTAACCTACTTAAGTATAATTGATAGTTTTATTTTCATTAAACTTTTTTTATCGATATAGTTCATTAATTAATTTCGTAACTAGTAAGGACTACAGTTTACAAGGTTAATTTAAAATAACCAAAAATCTGTTTCTCTCTGCCCCTTTTCTCATCTTTCGAATAAAAGTGAAAGTGGAATCACTGCAATGTACGCAATAGTTTGGTTTAAAAATATACGTAAATTTTTTTAAATTTTTGTTCTTCACCCTGTAAATATGTTTTCCCTAAACTGAAAACACCTTATAAAAATTTTCGGTTCAAAAAAGTAATTTTAATTGGTGCCACATTAAAGTTTTGTAATATGGTTGAAATAGCCCGATAGCGACGCAACTCTACCGCGTGATAGTAGTGGAACGCCGCACTCATTCGGGCCAATACGTTTACATCTTTGTTCATCAGAGTTATCCTGTGATGAACCAACCTACCACGTTGTCATATACTCATTCCAGGAGTTCCCTTTCTAGGCGTTTTACATGTGTAAATGAGCGTTGTTACTTCCATAATCTCAGGATGAGAATTTACTCGAATTCGTGGTGAACATGAACAAGATTGCTTCTAATTTGTATTTCTTCATTTCTGAATAGTGGAAAGCCCAAAATAATGTTATAAAACGAACCCAGGGTTGATGATAATTATTAATTAATGCAGTCGATATTGTGATTAATAATGTTTTTCTTCGGTGAACAATTATGCTGTTATTTTGAAAAATACGGAAATGCACGTTCATTTGAATAGTTTTAACCAGAAATAGGTATCAATAAATTCTGCCAAAATTTTCTACAAGTACCCAACATGATATGAGAAAATACTCGATAAATGAAAGACAGAATTTAAATATTTTTCGCTCTAGAATTATCAATTCCATTGTAGAAACGTAGTTGGTACAATTTTTTTCTCCATTTTTTATCTAATGCTTTTCATATGAAAAATTTTCTTCTATTTTTTTCAGCAAAATTGGGTCATTTCCTTTACTTGTTTAGGCAATTTTTTCATGCAGACATTCAAGTGTGTTACTTTTTTCAAAGTTAAGAAATACATAACTGCATAAGTTCGAACATTTTAATATAAAATCATGGAATTAAACATCACCCTTCCTCGCAACACCAGACTTTATCAAAGGGTTCTTATGCTTATAGACACTAAAACACAAAACTGGAAATCTCTAGTTTCAGTGGTAAAGAGATTACGGTTTAGAGTTCCGCTTGTTTTACCCTGTAGAGGCGCTGTCTACTAATTCTGGTTCGACAGTCATTGATCAGAAGTTATTCTTTCTCTGGATATAAATTTGGCCATTGAGCAGAAGATTTTTTTTCACCGCAAGGCAGAAATCTAAAAGAATTTACATTTCAGATCTTGGCCAAATTATGAATAGGTTGAACAGGAATTAGTGAACAGCGCTCCTAACGGAGAAGTCTTGAATAACTCAGGACGAAAAATTTCCATAACCCTCTTACTGCTGCACCCGTTGATTTCCACCCTGACGTTTCGGTATTTATACTAGTTTTCAATTTCTGAATGTAATTGATTTTTTATCAATTATTGGCATTTCAACTTATTATTTGATATAATCCAACTACATATCATCTAATGAACCCCCAAAACATATAATCCTAAGACTGTGAGTATTTTAGCTCCTGCTGTACCAGCACAAGTCCAAATTTCATGTGCGATGTTTTTCAAAATTCAAAATTTCGCAAAATCACTTGGCATTTTTTTAATACCATACAACTTTTTTGTCAAACATAATCCGGCTGTTGACAGTGCAGATTTTCCAACATTTGATTTGATACTTGGTGGACTGTCAAGAGTTGACCAACAGTAATAGACCATCGACAGTTGATAGTTAACTGTGAACTGCCAAGAGTTGACTATCAATAGTGAATCATCAGCATCAGCACCATCGAGATTTAGACTGTCAGCTCTTGATGGTACAGATTTATCAACATTTGACCATCAACAATTAATGATCAACTGTAAACTGTCATTGGTGGACATCAAGATCCAGACTATCAACATCAAGAACCTCAACTTGTGTGTTAAGAAAAAAATTCTAGGCAAATTTTCAAAATTTTTTATTTCACCAGTTTCCACTCCCAGGTTCTAGCAGACGTTCAAATTCCATCTGAAGTGACATACCTTAAAACAAAATTGCAATTTCTTAGCAATTTTGAAATATTGCTTAGCATTTTCTTAATAACACACAACTTTTTTGTCAAACATAATCCAGCTGTTGACACTTAACAGTCCAGATTTGTCAACACTTGATCATCAGCTATTAATGTTTGATACTTGGTGGACTGTCAAGAGTTGACCAACAATAGCAGACCATCAACATCAGCACTGTAAAGATTCAGTCAGCTCTTGATGGTCCACATTTCTCAACATTTGACCATCAACAGTTGATGATCAATTGTGGACTGTCAATAGTGGGCCATCACAATCCGGATTGTGAACAGCGAAATGTGAACAGTTGACCATGAATAGCCGGACTACCAATATTATGAATGTAAACTTGGATGTTAAGAAAAAAAGCAGAAGTTCAAATTCTGTCTGAAGTGAAATAGATTTTTAAAAAATCGTGAATTCTTAAGAATTTTGAAAAATTGCTTGGCATTTTTTTTTTAATTTTTACAATGCACAACATTTTTGTCAAGCATAATTCAACTGCTGATGGCCCAGATTTGTCAACACTTGATCATCAGCAGTTGATGGTCAACTGCGAACTATCAAGAGCCTGACTTCAATAATGGACCATCAACATCAGCGCCATCCAGATTTACAATCACCTCTTGATAGTCCAGATTTACAATCACCTTTTGATAGTCCAGATTTATCAATGTTTAACTATCAAAAGTTAATGATCAACTGTGGACTGTCAAGAGTTGACTGACAATAGTGGATCATCACAATCTGGACTGTGAACAATGGACTCGTTACAGTTGAGATCACCCACATCAATATCCAAAATACCAGCATCATAAGCGTCTACTTGAATGTTAAGGAAAAATTCTAAGGAAATTTTCAAAATTCTTAATGTTATCACCTCGCAGGTTCTAGCAGAAGTAAAAATTTCATTTGAAGTGTCATAACTTAAAAAAAATTCGTGATTTTTTTCAACGTTAAGAATTTTTTACATTTCTTAGCATTTTTTTCATAAAATTTAACTTTTTTGTCATACATAAGCCAACTGTTGCCGATCCAGATGCTAACAGTCTAGAACAGCAGACCATCAGTGTTAAGGCCGTCAAAATCTGGACAATACAGATTTCGATAGCCTGCTGTTGGTGGTCAACTGCTGATGATCAACTGTAGAATGCGCTATTAAACATTTTTTGATGTTAATACGGAAAGGATACCCAACGTTTAAACTTTCGTTGTATACAGTTCATCAGAAAAGTTGAAAAATCACAACATTAAAAATTCAACCCCCCGGTCCTCACCAAAGCGATTTAAATCTCGATTCACACGGCCAGGTCAACTCATTCGCTCGAACGAACAACTCTCCCTCGATGATTACGCAGTGTAGTAGCGTACCCATCGAGCATATGTCGCTGCAATACAAAACTTCGATGTGGCTCTCCCAAAAAAAATTTTTAGCGACCTAATTTTCAAAGGGTGTTTTTTTTTCGATTGGAGAGAACGCCGCTAGGGGTTGAAGAACTCAAAATTCCACGGAAAAAACGTACCTCGAACCATCCTAGTACGCAACCTATGCGCTACATACGAACGATAATTATGAAAAAGATGTTATTCAAAGGGTTACAAAACGAGGTGCGTGCTTGCTCCTTTGATCGCATTCAGCTGCAAACGTTACGACATTATGTAAGATAAATTGCCTATACACTTGTTCAAAGTAACCGCAAACAGTTTTCGAATCACCCTGTATGTGTGCTAAAAGTAGGTAGTTATCGCATGTAAGTGATCTTTATTTCTGTATTGGGATTAGCTTTCGCCGAGCTCGAGCGAGCAAACTGAGCGTCGTTTTCATGTTTAAAATATAGTTCGCAAGTATATATACTGTATACATATAGGTATAGTATCTCGTGTTGTTGTGTATACCTGCGTATAAATCCAACATTCGCCATTCATCATCATCACTTTTACTACCATAAGCGAGAAATTATATTTTATCTAAATTAAAGCCGTAACATGGCGTGTTTTTGTTTTTAGGTTTAATATAATTATACGAGCAGGTATCCAATTTTTATCCCTGGAAAGAAATTTTTTCATGCTACTGTTTGCTAAGCTCGCGAACTAAATATAGAACTTTATTTTATGAACGCACAAATCTCGATCCAATGTATATAAACTCAGCGTCAGCCGAGCCGCGTAGCTCGAATCCTTAAAAAAAGAAAAAAAAAAAAAAAAAAAAACTCTTAGTATCAGTTTTCATAACGTGACAAGAATAAATAAAATATCCACCAGCCAACGTCTTACCATAGCAGCTTGCCAGTTGCCAGCCAAATACACTTACAAGAGAGAAAAAGATAAAAGTTACACAGTCAATTTTCATACCTACATAAGTATAAGGCCTGCTCCTGAAGAAATATTTTTCTTTCTTTTTTTTTCCTCGTTTTACCTTTCTACTCGACTCGATCCGATCCGCGAACGGATATATTTTATTTTCCCTATTGTAACCCGATATCGTAAATTTTGTCTACAGCTCGAGGTTATTTTTAGATACTGTTTCAATAGGTAATACTGTATATACCCTACTTAAACCCTTATATGTCGAACCAATCTTTCACCGTGCCCGGTACAAAGACAAAACAAAAAAAAAAAAAAAAATAGGAAAAACTATATCGTAAACAAGATGAACCGAACCCTAAAATAGAAAACTTGCCTTAAATTCTATCGTTACCGTCGAATATTGTTTATAAAGTTGGCGTCTTGTTCGGTAAATATGAAATCAATCCATATACCGAAGGAACCAACTTCTTGAAACCTGCGTCACCGTTCAGCAAATAACAAAAAACAAAGTACAAAAAAAAAAAGAAAAAACACACGCTAACACTTCACTATAATCCATTTCCTAAGCCACAAGTTGGCAAAAGTTTCCAAGACATTATGGTATTTTGTAATAAGATATTCTATACTTTATCATTTGATCAACATGAATAAAACTATTAAGCCTTATTGCTTTTATGGTTATATTCAGTTTGGTATGTGTATAAAGCCAACTTTTCGCCCAAATGTGTATAACGACTAACTCGCGCGCGCGAAAATCCAACAAAAGACCGAGTAAGTACCACGCTGTAGCTTTTCTTTTGTTTTTATTTTATCGTAACTGAATTTTTATATGTTCGAATGCTGGAAACATTTCCGCCGACGTAAAACGACTAAATTACTAATAAGATTTTATTACGTATTGATCCGTATCCACACCTCCGCAACTGCACTCGTGGACGTGCTACTAAACAATAACAGAATACGAAGACGTTTATACAAATCGTACACACACACACACACACACACACACACTCTAGTTGTGTTGTAAAGGTTAAAGATCCTGGTAATTTTTCAATTTACTCGAAAAGAGTTAATAAAACGACAACTCTGTAGGTAGGTTGGTAGGTAGGTAGGTAGGTAGGTAGGTAGATACTTCGTATACCTACCGGTAGATAAACAAGGCTAATGGAATCTCTTCAATAGTACCTACCCTCGTATTACGTGCCATGAAAAATACAAAGCGGCCAAGTACAAAATACTATTCAGCAACGAGTCCTCAACTAAGGGTATAATAATCGTCGAATTTCTTTTCCAAGATTTCGTCTCCATCAATAATAAATTTTGCCGATCGTATCCGTAACGCACTAGCATGTTGGCCAGATTTATAAAAACGCTCGTCAACTCGAAGACTGCCTCGTGGGAGTATTATTCGAAAGGCTAAGATGTATCGGAACTGCTTGGAGCGTTATGAAATTTTAAATTAGATAGCATTTACGCGTAGAGAATCGTTTAGAAACGCAGTTTTCGTCGAAATTTAAAAAATATAATATACAGTGTGTTCGATAAGCTCAAGTGGTTTTATATGAAAGGATAATATTATAACTAGAGTTTACACGTGTGTTTGAATGTTTGCATAATATTACTGAGGTAAGAGATGAAATGTTTTTATTTTTACTCTCTTTCTAGGAAAATGAAACATAAAAAATATTCGTATACAGGGTGTTTCAGGAGTGGATAATAATATTACGAGGAGTTGTACACCACACCTTGTACATGTGTGTTATGACGGCTGCCTACCTTATCTATTTGGAGATTTGTTGCGAATAAGTAAAAATGTTTATTTTTTGAAGTTTTGCTTTGAGGTCCTAAAGAATACGAAAAAATTACATTTCTCCTAATGGTCCTAATTTGTAGAGGGAAATCTGGCAAGTAATTTGGGGCCAAGAAAAAAGTTTTAGGATAATTGGGGCCAAAATAAATCAAAGTTAACTTTTTTTTTTTTGAAAATATTTCAAAAAAGTTCGAAGTAACATGTAAACATTATACATAAAAATTATAATTCTGAGTTTTATCTTTCATAATGATTCTTTTCTTCTGGTTTCTATCTCTCTTATTTTTCAGTTATAAAGCATTAAAGCTGAAACAAATGAATAAAAACGCATTTAAAATTATTTGTATGTTGTGTAACCTGAAAAGTAGTTAGAGAGATATGGACCAGCGGTAGAGAATTATTTTGAAAGGGTAAACTTATTGCCACAACTTTTATACGTTATGTTGACATGATACTTCCAATTTTTGTAATATTTATAATCAAAATTACTGATAAAATCAAAGGGAAACTTGAAAAAATAAAAATTTTTACACATCCGCAACGGATTTCCTAGATAAATAGGCAACCATCATAACACTTATGTATAAGATCTGTTGTACCATCGCCTTAATATTATTGTCCACCCCCAAAACACCCGGTATGATTTCAATAGATTTTAGTCAAAATCGATTAATTGGTCTCTTCCTCTGTTAAGGGTATATGTAATTTGAGAAAATGATAAAGAATTGTGTCAAATCAACAATCAGCTTGTGCACCATTTTATTCAAAATAAAAAGCTTTTCATAAAATCTGTCTTTTCTTCTCATCCACCCGCCGGCCTAGAAAAATAGCAAACAGAACTTTTCAGATAAATCAGGTTTTTCCTATAACACCATTCCTAGATTGAACCAGTTTGCATTGTTCCACATCGGATATACTAATTTTACCTGAAAGTATTCATAGGCTGAACTGATTTCGTATCAGGAATTCCTAAAATATTATCCGGCCAAACTAGAATATCCTAACATCCATACGATGTTGTAGTTTATCTTTAGATGAACTAGTTTGTCTTATGACAAACCAGCTTTGCCTTGGCTGAACTATGATGTCCTGACAGCCTTAAAACGTTCTAGTTTGTCTGAGAATAAACTAGTTCCCTTAAGGGCTGTAAGATGTTCTAGTTTTGCTGGATAATATTTTAGGAGTAACTAGTTTATCCTAACAAAATTAGTACGAACTATTTTAGCCTGTGAATATTTCATGACAAACTTATATATTTGATGGAGAATAGGACAAACTGGTTTAATCTAATAAAGGTATTACAGAGGAAACTAATTTTTCCTGCAATATCCTCTCTAGGTTAAACCAATTTGCCCTATTCCTTATTGGATGTGCTGGTTTCTCCTAAAATACCAACAGGCCAAACTAGTTTGAACTAATTTTATTAGGATAAATTTGTTATTTCTTAAATATTCTCCAGCAAAACTAGAACATCCCACAGCCCCTTAAGTGGTTCTAGTTCAGCCTATGTAGAACTAGTTTGTCCTCAGACAAACTTGAGCATTGTTAGACCGTTAGGATATCCTCCTGTGTAGAAAAACTGCTCTTGTATCATGTTAAAAATCAGTGTGGTTTCCTAGTGCAGTTTTGCCAGTAGTAATTTACTACTATTCATCTATGTTGCTTGAAATGTTACGTTACTACTCAAAAATCACGCTATCTAGTAGTAGTAGTACATTCCAATTAACAAAACTGCACTAGGAAACCACACTGATTACTAACACTGAGTATTCTGTATTCTTTTACAACTTACCAAGAGTTGATACTCCTGGAGATGATTCTATATTTACCTCTGGGACATCCAGCTATCTCCCATATCTAAGACATTAATGTAGCTCGCTACTTGGATTAATAAAAAAGTGTTAGAAAGTAGAACTTTATGTACAATTCTGCGACAGATTTCTCCTAAGAGTATTGAAAGTACCTCAATACTACACAAAAGTTTGGTTAGTGGAACATTGAGTAGTAAAATATTGCTGTGCGTAATCAGTGATTACTGCATAACCATTTTGCAGTGATAAATATCTACTAAAACAGTACTACTGTATGATGAAACGCTACCATTCAGTAGTAAACCAAGTACTAAGGCACTACTCATATATGCTGGATAACTACTCAAAACTAGAGCTTTATTGTAAATAACCACCGCTTCAAGTACAGTTTTTCTACATGAACAAGCTTGGCCCAAGTGAAATTGGTTTGTCCTACTCCTTGGGGTTGACTGATAACACGTAGGTGCGTTACCTGGGTAATAAAATTTAAAAGAACAACCATATTGAATGGTATTATTGGGCATGTGTTTGGAACATTGCGATACGTTGTACAACAAACAGTGGGGGGGATATAATTCACTTATTTAAAATCGGATTCAAAAATTCCATATGTAATTTTATGCGGGTTCTTTGTCAATTGGTGGTTTAGATAGAGAGAACCCACATTGCATTAAAGAGATTTTAATAGGATTGATGGTGCTGATAAGCTAGTTCTACAATGTACCTAATAATTGAAAACAAAAACATGATCAGAGGTTTGCAATTTTTAGGGTTTTTATCAAAATTCTTGAGAAAAATATCTGTTCAAACGTTTTCATTATCACTGTTTCTTGAAAGAGGAAATTGGCTCTTTCTAAAGATACAAATTTTTCAACAGGTAAAATACTAAAATAGTTTAAAATCAGATGGCAGTACAGGTATGCGGTAAATTTTAAAATCAGTTTGAATTCTTCCTAACTTTCAATTTTTCTGAAATTCAAACCTTTGAAACGATCAAATTCAACTAGAGAAATGGGAAAGGTACGTTAAAAAGAATTTATAAAAATTTCAATAAAATCCCTAAAAATTACAGTTTTTTGAAAAAGTATCTTTATTTATTTTGTTGTCTGTGGATTCCCCTGCTAGCTTATCACGACAACCAATCGTACTAAATTTTTCTAGACAAAATGGCGGTTCCCTTAAGGCACGCCACAGCTTTGTACCAAGCATATGCTGGGCATATTTCAAATGAAATAAATTCAAACGAGCATATATTTTCCCCTGCTTTGCAAAGGCTAAGCAAATACACGCCTATAAATTCGATATGAGTTGTGTAGTCACTGGCTGAAAAGTTTTTCCCTTTGAATTAGAATACCTACAACAACATTTTAAAGGATTATTTACAATCAAAACACTCAAAACATGAAATGATTGAAAAATTTCCAGTTGCTCCGAGCGGCTTTCAATTAGATAAACTGATGAAGTTCTAAACTGTAATATGTGGATCAAAACATAATAAAAGTTTGTTATTCAACTATGTTTGTATCACAAACGTGCATCGTATTACTCCATACTTTGAATTTTTAGAAGTATTTTACAGAGTTTATAGATATTTTCACGGCGTTGTCGTCAGAGTTGCAACTCACCGTGTGGCATTTTACTCCTTATAATCGCGTGAAAGGCAATTTTATCAGCATAAATGCGAATCGGCTTGCAATAATAATGAGTGAAAGGCGTTGCATAAATATTAGCACAAGCTGTATGATAAGTAATTTTTTTTTTTTTTTCATTTAGAGTTCTTATAAGAAAAGTTATAAATAACGACTGTGCCCAACAATTCTACCATTTATTTTACTGCGTGTAAGGGGATAGCATTTAATATTCAATGCATTTGAAGTAAAATTCGCGAAGAAATGCTAAATTTAACCTATTCTACAAGTAGCTCAGTTTTACCATCGTACTGCTGCACTGTAGCTGTAAATTTAACGATGGACGTGACCGGATTTTAAAGTAATTTTTTGAACTTTTGAAGGTACCAACGTACAATTCAAATCACTCCAACCACAAAACAGAAGATGATAAAATAGAACGTAGATGAGGTACATAAAATAAAGCGAAAAAAAAAATTTCAAACGGAGGAACGATTGGTTTTCAATTTATAAAACATAATTTTGTAACATTTCACAACCGATGCGAATATTGCTAAACTTTAATCTCAGACTGGTTACGAAATAAATCACCAAAAATGGTCAATAAGAGACCTTCGTATCAGCAGTACAACACAAAAATCGTTTTATTTGACCAATATAAACGTAACTGTGTCTGAATATAGCCTATTTTGCCGTCGCTACACCTTCAATAGTTGAACTTCTATATTGGATCGTCAAAACACCGAGTACATTGGCTTCAAAATTAATAATACACAATGGTATGCCATTACAATATACCAAAACTCATCACGCAATACTACACACGAACATGTTAACAGCTCCGCCGTGTATTTCGAAAATACTACCAATATAAATGCTCTTCCCCACACACTAGTGCCTCTTTTGTACTATTTTTTCTACCTTTTTTTTTTTTCGTTCGTATTTTCATTATCACTATGCAATATCTGTCAGTAGGAGGTGCCTATGGAAGTAAAATTATGAAATTTGGCCAACACGTAAATAATTAAACGATAGGGTAGCTGATGATTATACGCACTTCAAAAACAAATTTACCTAATCTTTTATTTTGCCATCATTCTTATTTCTTTTTTCTTGTTGCAATTTCATACAACTGATGGTAGGTAAAACTCACTTGATGAACGTTATTAAAGGTGATTTAAATTCCGTTATGAAATTACTTTTTTTTCACGTCCATCTCCGGTGTTGCACCGTATGCTTGACCTTTTATCCTTTTACGTGAACGTTCAACCATATACATAATAAGTCCAATATGTACCTATAATTTCCCGGTAATATTTTTTTATGTGTTTTTACCAGAAAGAAAGATATAAAGAAGAAAAAAAAAAATACTCCGTCGACATGCACTTCTCGCTTCAATATTACCCTTCGATGTTAATAAATCACGCGAAATGTGACCGCCTTTTTACCCTTTCGGTGTTAACGGCGTATCCGTTTAATTTAGAAAATTGCCGACTATTTCGTTACGATAAGTTATGCACCTTTCAGGATCGATGACGCGAGCAACGTTTATTCTTTCGTTAATTAGAAATTTCAATACGGAATGCAATGTACAGGGTGATTCTAAAAAGCATTCAACGCCTAAGAATGGAGCAGATAGGCAATTTATTCTACCCGACAAGATGGCTGTGTTGCGGTGAAATTAAATTCGCAGACGTATAGACGAATGATAATAGACGCTTTAGTGTTCCTTCTTCGATTTCGTTATATGTGCTAGAATTTTTGATTTCGAATGAATTTCAATTTCAAATTACGACCTTCACATTTCATTAGCAGCAGATATCTCTAAAGCGATATTAAACACTCTTTCTGCAATGCTTCCATAAACGTTTGATATATTTGTACGTGGCGTAGGTTGAAATTAATTCTTTTTACATTTAAAATTGATCCGATAACCCTTTTCGGTATGATTTTCTAAATCAGTTAATCCATATAATTATTTTTCAAAACCGATGAATTGAAATTTTTCAAAAAATCAATTCGAATGAATAATAAATCAATCGAGAATACACCAAGTGTTTTGTGAAGAGTTCCGAATATTTTGCATAATTACGTAACAACCAGTAACGTTTTACCTGTTTTCCCGCTACGGACACGAAATTTTTAGCCAGCTCTCATGCAAAAACGATTCAAAAATTTTTTTGAAGTTGGCTAGAATTTGAAGAAAAAAATTAAGAGCTAAAACTTTACACTGCAGTCATCGTATGAAAGGAATTTTAAAAACATTTCCATCAGAAAGAAGGGTTATAATCAAGCCCAAGTGAAGAAGAGTAGGGGTAGTGGTCGGTCAAAAAAGCGGTGTTTTTGCTTCTAAATGCCAAATTTTATTATCTGCTGAAATTAAATTATTCCACATTAAGGAATGCTTCAAACTTGTTTTATACAAAAATTTCTTGAGGGCCAAAACTGGAAGACCATAACTCTTGGGTGTACCAGGAGGGGTTATTCCAAGGGAAATTTAGAACTACGGAAACTCAAACCATTACTTCATAAAAATAGGAATGAATATTTTTACAGCCAATTGTGTTGTTGAAAAGAGGATAAAATTAAGAAATTTTTATAAATTAACATTAAATATGGTGATTTATGTATTAAAAATTTGACGAACACAAAAGAGATGAAAACTCATAATAAAGAAAACATTTTTTTTTTTCAATTTTTTGTAGATTAATTATAAACACAAAGTACCTTTTTCTTATAAATTAACAAAAAATTTAAGATTACAAAAGAAGAAGAAACTTTTAATAAGGAAATTATACATTTTTTCAAGTTTTTGTAGAATAATTATGAAGTTCTTTTTTCTTAAAAATTAACAAACTGATATAAAGTTCGGGAACAATTTTTTTTTTTTTTGGTATTTTTGAAAAATAAAACTTACTTAAATTATCAGGTTGAAGGTGAATTAGATATTTTATTCAAAATGTTGGGACTGCCGGTTCAAATTTTTGAAACTACCGAAGAAAGCTGGAACTACCCCTTAAAATAACCAGTGACGCTGCACCTTTATTTTCATGTAAGTAATCATCAGTTCTCACAAGCCTCCTTTCAATGTCTGAATATTTTCATTTGTATTTTAATGTGAGACAACATGTACAGAACACTTCAACAGAGAGGGAGGAAAACTTCAAGGATTTTGATTTCGTAGGATGTTTTAGAAAACTTGAAAATATAAAGGCGAAAATTTTACAAAATTTTAGGGATGAATGGTCGAAAAATGGCGTTTCAGTGTAGAATATTTTTAATAAAGCTGGGCCTTTTTACTTATTTGAAAAAAATCTTCAAATTGAACTTCGATAAATATTATAAATTTTTAGATAGAAATCGTAAAAATTTGCAGCTCCTAAAAATTGGACATTGGGAAGCAAAAACTCATGAAGATCCCCTATAGCTGTAAACCATACTATTTTTGAGGCCCAAGTTCATAAAATTGAAAGAAACAATAATTATTCTCATGCATAAGCGAAGTGAGGGCGAAATTTTGAAAAACTTGTTACTAAACTTGTGTTTTTAGGAGTTTTAAATTCATGTCAAGTTTGTGTGGTTGGCACAATGTTTCTCTTTTTTTCTCAACCAACTTTTTGCTAACTTTTCACAATTTACCAATTTTTTACCAATTTTCTCAGCTGCCTGAGGGAGGGGGGATGATGCCTCTCTTCCAAACGACGTCCCTGGATACTGGGTGTTCTGCTTCGATGGACTTTCTTCATAACACAGGTACAGCAACTCAGTTGCAATGTATGTATAATGTTTTGCATATCCTAATCACTGCAGGGGTAAAGATACATGGATTTTAAATTTTTTCCCTGAAAACCAGAGGTCATTTTTAAAAATGTTCAACTTTTTATCCAAAAATACTAGAGATGTCCGGTTTGTTACCGAAGCATACTGTACAATGGTGTAGAATTTCCAGTAAAAAAATTGGAAAGTAAAGTTGAGTATTTCTTGAGATATTTTGAATAATGTAAGAAAAAACATTTAAATTTTGCATAAAGTTTCAAAATTTTGCCCCTCACTTTTGAAAAAGGTTTATCAAGTATCCAATTATAAATTTTATTAAAAAGTTGTTTTTGCAGAAATTAAACTACTTCAGAGAAAATACATAAAACTGGGCATATTTTCCAATAAGAGTGTATTTCCTTACAACCTTTTTTCATGGAAAAATTTCCTCTGAAAAATACCTGGTGCAAAACTTCATAATGATATTTTTTTCCAAAATTTCCAAACAACTTGGAGAAAATATAATAAGGGTACCTAATGGCATCAAGAAAAATTAGAGCTTTTCCAAAAGTTGAGGGCAAAATTTTAGTGTGTTTCCTTACATTATTCAAGATATTTCACGAACCAGTTAACTTTAACTTTCAATTTTTTTACTAAAAATAATACATGGTAGGTTAGGCTTTGGCGCAAACCAAACGCCTCTAGCATTTTTGGATAGAAAATTGAAAATTTTTGAAAATGACCACGAATTTTCAGGGAAAAAATTTCTTATCCGTGTATCTTTGCTTCTGCAATTATTAAGATATGCAAAACGTTATATATATGTCTAACTTGTGTTGTTTTTCCTGTGGTATGAAGGAAGTACTATCGCAATGAAACACTCTGTATGTGTAAGTAGGTACTTGTTCGATTGATACTCTTATATCAGGTCAACACTGATTAAACATTAGTTAATTCTTAACTTGTATGATTTTTCTTCAAAATAATTTTTCATTGAATTCCTCAACTTAATTTTATTTGTAAAAAAAAAAATACATATAATCAACTCTTTGAGGAATGAATTGAATGAAATATCAAATGTCATCCATATTAATTTTAAGGTGAAAAAGAATTAACTAAACTGTATTTTTGACAAAATACAACTCAATAAAATAGCTTTATCGACACCTCTCCTAATTCAATTACGCAATATTGCTTCTTATTAATTTTATTTTTAATTAAATGAATAAATAGAACGGAAACTCACAACACATTCATTCGTACGCGGATTTTCTTCTTTTAAGATCATTTTTTTCATTCATTTTCTTTCTTTGATTCTAGCAAATTAATTTTATTCTTTGTTAATTTTTCGAGAAATTTTTATTAAAAAATTTTTCTCGTCATATTAAAATTTGAACATTCCTTTAAAAGCTCGTTCATTTATTCTCTTTGTGTTCACAATTCTATTAGGTATTTTCTTGGACGCTATTTTTTAATAATTGAAATGCAAATTAAATATCTCGCGAATAAATTTTTCATTCTAGTATATGTTTTTAAATTAAAACTTTGAAATGAGAAAAATTTACCTTCTATAATCTTATCTCTGCATTTACTGAAACAATGTTGCTTTTTTTAGAGGAAAAAAAAATTATACTTATTCAATTCCATTTGCTTAAATGACTTTATCATAGAATGGAATTTTTCCTCAAGAGACTCGCAAATTGAATCGAGTTAAGTTCAAGGCTACATTTCAACGAATGCGAATTATCTTCGTTTAAATTACAAGCCAAATGAATACCGGAATAGAAAAAATTATTCAAATAGTTTTAAAGAATTTCACCACATTATATACAAGTGTTTTCTTTTCGAAGTATTTTCACATTTTTTTCGTTTGTTTTTTTTTTACGCTTCCATGTTCGATTTTACTTTCGATAAAATTTTTCAATTATTTCTGTACCATGGTTGAAGTTTTCTTTTCATTCTTCCTTTTATTGTTGCAACATCAAGAAAGATATTTGCTGGTTGTTCTTTTTTTTTTTTTTTTTTTTTTTTTTTAATACCTCATACGGATGTAAAGCAACAAGGTGTATGGTATTCTGTTAACGTTGATAAAACACGATAAATCAATTACAATGCGTATTCGACAAATACGTATTTAACTCGTTTATCGTACCCAGATGGTATTAAAAGGGATGATATGAAACGAGATAAAGATCGGTCTTCTCTCGTAGCGTATTCGCAATCTGGCATTAATGAACATTTCCAGTTTAATTAGATTGTCACATTGCATTATCATAATGGTAATAAGATGAGCACAATATCCCTAATATAACCACGAGTTAACGTAATCGGCGAAATTAAATTTTCTTCTATCGTTTTTTTTCAAATACCTACCCGCATCAAACAACGTGCAATAGATTATTAAAAAATCACTTGTTGTGCAGCAGAAATTCTCGCTACGTTAAGTTCTGATATTACATTTTTTTTTTTTTTTTTTTTTAATTCCAAGATTAGCCGAATTCATTCATTCGAACAACACAAAGATACTTCATTTCATTTGAAATCTATTCTTACGTTGGTTTCAGCTTAGAGGAGGCGAAAAGGCTAGACTATGTTACTAAACGTTCTCTTTCATATAAGCTTATTTTTAGCAGCATCTCGGGGATTACCAAGCTAAAGTATTTTCTTCGAGGATACAATTTCATTTAGCCAGACGTCCAGACTGTCGTCAAACTTATCCGCAAAACGATTATTTATTTGCCAGTCGCAACAGCGAGCGCAATGTGCCGTATAATCGAGTTATAATTTACTCTAAATTTATCTTCGTACTTTAACCGTAAAGTCGGCCAATTTTACGCCATCTGAGCAGTATATATGTATATACGCTGCAAACTAGCACCATATGAGGGTAGCGGGGTAGAAATTTACCAACGCATGTATTATTCTGGCATTTCAAACCGAGCATATTATTATTCGTACTTGTACGAATACGTCGTAATTCGTAATCAAAAATGAATGAAATTAAGTAACGATGAGAAAACCAAAATTCCGAATGTTTCTCTAGTGTTTTCTCTGTGCTTGTAAATACGTGTATGTATGTGTAGACGTACAGTGTGTTCAGTCTGCATAGTACATACTACCCCCTTCATAACAATGAATACGGCAACTAGAATTGCATTCTTAAATGATAGTTTGCCTAAGTTGAATATTACAGGAGTACGAGTATGTGATCTTGATTCTTTTATGTTACCAACTTTTAATCTGAGATGGATAAAAATTCCTAGCTGTGAACTTATTTAAAAGAAATTGATTCCAAAATTCCAAGTTTTTTTGAATTTTTGTTTGCAATTTTTTGAAAGGCCTTCGTGAGTACTTTTTAAACGAATTTTTAATTAAGTAACAAACGCGTGAAAACTTTTCAAAAAATTACAAAAAAAATTGAAAAAATTTTGAATTTTGAAATTATTTTTTCACAATTCTTTTTTTTCTCGAATAAATTTAAAACCTTTACCTATTTTGATTCTCATGCTGCACTTGCTTGAAAAAATTATAAGAATTTGGAAAAAATTTTGTTTGAATCAGAAGTGCATAGCCCTTGCAGCTCAGAGACTGAGCAACCATCCATACACAAACTCTGTATGTGTTGCCTAATTACGGGCTAAAATCCCTTACTTCCACCTCGAAACACCCTGTACACTGATTAGCATACCCAAAAAATCAAACAGGTTGAAATATGTTATTTTCAAAATTTCATTTTTGCCCAAACTTGCTGCTCACTTTGAAAATTCATAGAAAAAAAATTAATGAAGATAAAAATTTGCTGTTTGCTTCAAAATACAATATATAATTTCGAGTATGTGAGGTATAAAAATCATAGTGGGGGTAAAGTGGTTTGTAAAATATGACAAAATAAAAGCAAACAAAGATTTATGATTTTTTAGTTTTTAATGTATAATTTTTGAAAAAGTTATTATAAGCTCCTCACTAAAAGTCTTTAAAATGAATAACAATATCCCCCCCCACTACAATAACTAGAACAGAAACTCCAGTGGTTGCTTAACAATGGAAAAAAATATATATATATGTGTGTGTGTGCAAAATTTTAAAATTTATCAATTTCTTTAAAAATTCTTGATTTTCCATTTTTAAAAATTCAATATTTATTTTTTTTTCTTCATTGCCAAACAATCTCCATGGTTTCTGCTCTGGCCATCGAGTGAAGAGTGCACTGCTACCTACTCATTTTTAAAAAATTTAGTAGGGAGCTCACAATAACTTTTTCAGAACTTATATCTACACAAAAAAACTGAAAAAACTGAAAATTTTAAAGCATGATTTTCGTATTATGATTCCTTCACCACAATCACTAACGTACATTCCTTGCCTTGTGGCGTAATCGTTACGCTTCTCTCTCATACCTTCAAAATTGGAATTTATTTTTCCATCTTAGTTCAAAAATGGCAAAAAAATTTCTTCTTCAATTTATATTTTTTTCTCTGCATAAAGGCTACCCTCAGGGTTGCCCCTCCCCCCCACTGAGTTAAATATGCTCTCCCAATCATTTAAAAATTTTTATTCACAAAAAGCTGAAAAAACATCACAAATTTTTAATCATATATTTTTAAGGCTCTGGTCTTTTTTTTTGTACTTATTTTGCCACATTTCACGAACCACTTCACCCC
Source organism: Ferrisia virgata (assembly GCA_900060175.1). Classification (NCBI taxonomy): domain Eukaryota; kingdom Metazoa; phylum Arthropoda; class Insecta; order Hemiptera; family Pseudococcidae; genus Ferrisia; species Ferrisia virgata. The sequence goes on from FIZR01003555.1 coordinate 25,705, forward strand.
CGCTCTTGATTTTTATACCTCACATACTCGAGAGTATATGCTGTTTTTTTAGACCAATCAGTAAAGTTTTATCGCTATTAATTTTTTTTTCTATTAGATTTCAAAGTGAGCAGCAAGTTTGGGTGAAGATGAAATTTTTAAAATAGCATATCTCAGTCCCTACGATTTTTTGGGTATGCTAATCATTTTACATGTAAGTCTCATGAGTTGACTTATCTCTGGTACAAGGATAGCGAGGTTAATTTGGAACACCTGGTACAATCCCAAAAACTTGTCTTCGTTTCGTTGAAATTTAAAGAACAGCAAAACAAAATCTCAGTTCTTCTTATGTAAAGAAAGTTGTGATTTACTTTTCTATTGAAATTGCCTAAATAGTTGATTTTCTCATGCGTTGCGCTGTCCTACCAACTCGAAATTTTTCACAGTGACTGATTTCTTTGCTGTCTAATTCTTATCCAACTCGTTGGCGGATTTAAGAAGCAGAATGGGAGGACTACGCCGCTCCAAATATTGAATTTGCACCCTTCCCGCTCGCCGATTATTTGAAACCAATTGAATTTTTAAAAAATGTTCGGAACATCATAAAAATGGATAAAAATATTGAAATTTTAATAACATTTTGAATCGATTCTGCTAAAAACCTTGATGTTTTTCTCATAAAATCTACAAAATTGAATCAAAAACTTCGAGAGATGCGCCTTTCTTCCATTAAAAATCCGATCCCTCACTTCTCTCTGGTACTCTTACATTTCATTTTGCATGACAAAAATAAAGTTCCAACCACCCCCCCTCCCCAACAACAAAACATTTTTAATTAGCTCAAACGTAAATATCCATTCCATTTTTTTTTCTTTACTATTCTGGGGACTCTGCTCCTCCAAACCAAATCACCAGCCTCCATTTGTAATCCAGAAACTTATTTGAATTTCAATGAAATCAACATCTCCTCCTAATTTTCTTATAGATGAATATGTTCGTATGAATTGTTTAAATTTTCTGAAGGGAATCAGACTTTAAATTAACGGGAAAAAAGTAGGCGTAACAAAACATTCAAATTTTTCCAACATATTGCCTGTTTATTACATTTTAATTTTCGATATAATATTTTCTTTCATGAAAGTAGGTACCTAAGATAAGAAATCAAGGAGAAAACGCTCAAGTTTGTATCCATACCTGTAAACACCAGTGTACGTATACTAACATTTCAAAACGAGATAGGTAAAAAAAAAATCGTATTTTAAAATAAATACTTTCATCTAGCTAATGGAAAAATATGTGGAACACCATCCAAAACAATTTTACCCCTTCTCAGTTCTCTTTCCCTCTTTTAATTCAAGACATTTAATCGTCACTTCTTTAAAACACTTCAAAGTTGACTACATCAAATAAAAATGTAAAAATAAAGTCACTTTGATCTCGTTGAAACATAACTTATGAAATACTTTTCATCATGGTCGAGAAAAATAAACAAGAAAAAAAAACTAAAAACTCCATAATAACGTTTCAAACTTTACGAATAAATTAGAATTGATAATTTAAAATATTGAAATTGTTGGGGAAAAAATTCAAAAACTACGCAGGAAAAAAATCAATTTCGAGAAAAAATAATGAAAAGAACAAATTTACTGTAGAAATTTATTGGCTCTTATTTAAGGAAAACTTTACGGTAAAATGAATCAAAAATTGTGAAAGAAAATTTTCAATACTCTCCAAGTAGGTATTTTCTTAATGAAATGTGAAGATGGACTGAGCGAGTAAAGAGGAAACAAATTCGAATGAAAACAATGCTGTAACTGAAATACAAAAGGAAATGGTGATTTTTTATTTTTATTTTGGCTAGTCTAGAATTATAGGTAGGTTCCCTTTTGTAAATATTTTGACATCCGAGCGATTTAGGTAGGTAGTTTATTCCAGAGAAATAAAAAAAAAATTTCGAAAGAAACCCCTTAGTAATACTTTTTAAGAACGAAGCTTACATCATACAAAAATAAACATCGAAGAATTTAAATGTTTACCAAGCTTTATTCAGTCATACATCACGAGTCAGGTTTTTGCTACACACGTCATCTCGGTATAAAAATGATTTCTCACATTCGGTCCTTCCTTCCATATTATGAAGTACTTACACAAGTAGAGGTAGATCTGTATACAAAAATGTAACGTAGAAAAGAAATGTTTATAAGATGGTTCAATCTCCAGGGTGATAAAGGTTAGAAGAGGAGGAAGAATCGTGGATACAATTTATCAAATTTTACAACACACGTTCATCTTTCTTTTGCGAGCAGTTTATATTCGTACAGAATAGGTAGGTATAAATATTCATCGGTGCACAAAGCGCAACAAAGTAGGTACCTACGTGTGGAAATTCGCCATATGTACATCGAGCTGTAGCTAGGGTGGCACACAAATAAAAAAATTTTGATTTTTTATGGTCACTCCGCCTAAAGTTGTTCATTTTAGCATCTAAATTAACCTCCAAAAATTTCAGACTAATTGGTTACTATTAACACGTGCCAACCGGGCACCAAAGTTTCAGACTGTGGATGAATAGCTCCTCAAATCAGTTTTTCGCATTTATCTCCATAAATATTAATATTATCATAAAAATGAACTGGAAACAATTTAGTCTACTTCAAATTCTCTATAAAATGAGCTATTGAACTCCTTTGTAACTTTGAGAGGGTTAGACCTATGGTGTGTAGATAAATTAGGGGAACCAAAACATGATTTTTTTATGCGTTTTTTTAAATTGAATATTATTTAGTGTAGGGTCATAAACAACATACCACAGCTTTCAACCCCTGACCCTGCAACTCCCGCCTATACAGTGAACCAAAGCCCCCTAAACATTTTTTTTATATGTATCTCTCCAAATATTGATTTTTACAAGGGAACCTTCCCAACTGTTCGGGTCCGATTTGAATGAAATTTAGTTGGTTTAAAAGAACATGCCTAGAAATCCGCGGAGCCAAATTTCAAAGGCTTAACTTCATTTTTGGATTTTTGACAAATTTTTGAAAATTCACAGCCATTATACAGCTGAAAAATACACCGAAAATAAAATACTTCACAAAATATTATCTTTTGAAGTTATAACGGAGAAAATTGGGTTACCAACTAATATTGACCGTGCGAATCGATCTATCTTATTTTTCAGACGTTCTGGAGGCTCCAAAAAACTTTTTTCTCCAAGATTTTGAAAAATTGAAAAATGGAATTGCTTGACACATTCATTTGAAAAAAACTTGGAAATTAGATAACGCGGACTTCAAAATTTCATCTATCAAATTTTCGAGACATTCTTGAGCCTCTGGCAAAAAGTTTATTTTTCCGGGATTTTTGAAATGTTTTAGAACGACTGGATATAAACTTCAGCTGCTAAAAATCTTATCTTCGCCTATTGCAACCCTTTCAAATGAATTGAGATAGTTTTGTTTGAATTTCCAGCACGTAGTCAGATTAACTATTTGACCTCAATTAATACCTTATTTTGAGCATTGTTACTAGTGTAAAAATTTGGTGGTAGCTCAGGTCAAATAGTAAATTTGATTTCGTTATCGTATTCAGGGGGTTCGATTTATGTGAAAACGTCATCAATATCGCCAACCTAGATATTGCTTCAAATTTGGGGGAAAGGGGTGCCTCTGGGTCTTGGAACGAGTTGGCCAAAATTCGGTGCGATTTTCCTACGATTTTATATCGACAAATGCAGTACATATATAAAATTTCAAAACTCTCTCGTAATAAATTGTTGTTTGGTATTAATATAAAAGTTGCCATTGTACTTGAAATTGAATTTTTTTAACAAAATTGCAATTTTTCTCTCATGTTGAAAGTGGGTCAAAATATTACGAGAGGAGTGTTTTTCAACTAATTCACACATGCTGAATACGAATTCGGCGTTTATTTTTCGTTCAAACCTCTCGTTCGCATTTTCACCCTTTACCCCTCATGCGGCCATGCCCACAGTTTTGTAATTATGCTCCTTAGTCAAAGTTTTAATGATGAAATCTAATATGAAATTTTTGGTGAGATAAAATTTTACGGCCACCACCCCCCCGGTAGGGTCCACAACTTCAGCAATTCGAAGCTCTTTGCGTTGAAAAATTTTGTAAAATTCATGTTGATAGACCTATCATTTCTCTAAACGTTTAAATTAAAATTATTATTTGTCCTCAAATACGTGTGAATAAAGAACTTTTTTTTTCAAAAAAAAAGTTTTTTTGATATTCTGGGTGAGAGGTGGTAAGATTTGTGAATTTTTTTTGGCTCTAAAATTTTTTTAGGGACGCCCAATGATGTTTGGTGAAAATTTTGAAAATCTGAGATCAAGAGCATTTCTCTAGGCTTATCCGAGAATACCCTTTGGTAGTATCATTTGTTATAAGTAAATGAACAAAATGCATTTTCTATCAAAATGAAGGCTACCCCAGGAGGGAGGGATTGAAAGGGCGTAATTTATGGGTAGGATGATATGAAATAATACTTGACAAGCCGAATTTTTAATTTAAATGCACTCATTACATTTTGATATGAATTGCTCAGTTAGGTACCTCCTAATACATCTGATAGACCATAAAGTCCCCCCTTTAAGGTTACGAATAAGTTCAATAGTTCATTTTGTAGGAAATTTGAAGTATTATAAAAGGTTTCTAGTTCATTTTTGTAATAAAATCAATATATAAGGAGATAAATGCGAAAAATCAATTTCGAGGGCATTTATTCGCAGTCAGAAACTATGGCGCCCCGTCGGCACAAGTTTGCCCAAGGTTGGTCGCATCATGGTCTGTCCGACCAACCGACATGGAAACACTATCCATCAGACTGGTAGGGGTACGAGGATCATTTACACGCAGAAATCACAGCGGTGTGTTGAAAAAGTTGCCTGTCTAATTTTTGAAGGGGCAAAATTGAATTTCGTTCAAATGTCAAATTCAAGTAGTGGACCTTGTAGAAAAAAAAATTTACAACAAAAATTGCTCTCTATAATTTTTGCCTATCTGCATTATTGAAGTAGCTACAAACATTTGAATTTTTCAATTTCCCCAAAATTATCGAAAAAATTAGAAAAAAATCGATATTTCAAGAACCAGAATCTGAATGATACGATTAATTATTTTATTCATTTTCAGCGTTAGTCTGACAGGCTATGATGCGAGCAACTAGGTGATTTTTTACCCAAGGGACTACTCTAAGATTAACATTAACCGATTCAGCTGACATTTTGTAGCGTCCTCGCTTACAAATAGATGAACAAAATTCAACTCAGTATTGCCCAAAACAAAAAAATGAAAAAAAAAACGTTTTCTTATGTAAATGAGTGCCTGCCTAAGCTGTACCAACAATGCAAATGTGCTGCATTTGACGAAAATAAAATCAACACAGAAATATTTCGAAATCTATTTTACGAAGTAGTAAAAATTAATTTAAACGTTTTCTTCGAATCATTCGTAAATCGATGATAGCGTCGTTTAAAATTCATAGGAAAAATATGGGTTGGGGGGGAGGGGGGATACTTATACAAGTACAGCAAACGTATGTACTATAAAACGACGATGACGAAAATTATAGCTCGGTTGCGGTTTCATTGCGTCACCGAAAGCAAGAATTTTAAGCATTTGGTATTTTCGAAGATGAAATTAATGCCGGCGAAATGAATTTATTAATAAATCATCTTTATCGTTCAAACTCTTTCACGGTGGCACTTCGGCGAGAGGATGAAAATAGTCTCGACGAGAGTAGGTACATACTAGAAAAACGAATTAGCTGCAGTAGGTATATAGATGTAGAAAAAAAGAAAACGCGAAGAATTTCATAATTTTGGGCGTTATTTTAGTACGTTGGTCGGTCGTCGTCTTGGTAAGTATATTTTTAATGCCCACCTGTTGACGATATATTTGGCCAGTATATATAATTTTACTCGTTGCCCAACCGACAGAAAATTCCATTCCGGTGAAATAAAACAATGAAGAAAAATTTTTTTATTTTCCAGGAATGTGTTCTACTTGAAGCAACTAATATCTACAGGACGAAAAAAGGGAGAAAACTACCTTCTATTATATTCCTATCGCTAATATACACAAATATATATGTATATCGTTCGACGAGAACCTTTATACATGAAATAAAAGATCACGTACATGCGAGTTAAAAAATTTTAAAAAAAATATATATAAAAAATACAAAAAAGGAAAGAAAGAAAGAAAGAAAGAAAGAAAAATGAAATGACAACTAAAAAAAAAAAAAAAAAAAAAAAAAAAAAGAAAAAGAAAAAAACTAAAAAAAAAAAAAAAAAAACTGTTCGGTTCGAGTTATATGAACGCGTCCACTATACGTATTGTTTAATCACTATACGTAAAATATAAAACTAAAGCAATTATTTATAAACTAATATTCTTAATAATAGTAATAAATATGAATAAAATTAGCGGAAAATTTAATAAAAACATAACAGGTGGTGAATTCGGGCTCCTGTTACGTAATAAAAAGCTTACCGCCAAGAAGGTGTCTACTTTATCTACTTCAGTGTGGATTCGTCCAGACTAATATACGCAATATAAAATTCATCTAATTACTACTGTATTAAAAAAAATCTAATAGTCGATTTATTTAAAAAAATACTTCGTGGATAAAAAGCAGCGAGCGAGCGTAGCAGCGCATCTAGAAAAAAAATAATAAACCAAAAAAAAAAGACTAAAAATGATGATACGCTTATACGAGAAAACTACAACCAAACTACTGACTTTGAAATTGTCGAAGAAACTCGACCCGCCGTTGGTGGGTGATCGACCGCCGCCGAAGGTGCTGCCACTACAGCTGTTATTGCTTTTAACGCCGTTAATCCTCCTGCCTTTTACTCTTTCCACATTTTAGTTTTTTTTTTTTTTCACTATTCTTCTTTCAAAATTTATGTACGTTCGCGAATTAGCTATGCGGTATATATTCGTTGAAAAATGGCTTTAAATCTAAAAGTAGGTAAAAAAAATAATGTTTATCTGTATTAAAATAAGTATAACGGATACCGTGTAATTTTTTTCGTTCAATTTGACCATATATTTTAACGTCGCTCCATATTATATTATATTGAAATGCGTCAACAGGCTGAAAGGTCAACCTGTTGCGCATATCTTAGTAATACATTACTCTCGAACGTCGACTTTCGATTTGTATAACTGATATTAAAGTAGTTCCGCTTCATTGCTGTGCCTTTGCCGAATCAACCCATATTATATAATGTGTAAAAGCTTGTGCACCTATAATACGATTCTTGTATGGATCCTGTTTTGACATTTAACGTAAATACCGTGCCAGCAAATGGACAATGAATGACGTTCTTTCATACAGCATATGTAGAACACACTTTGTTTTGGACGCCTTTTTGTATCGTTAGAATTTATTAAATTTGTCTTTATCTAGATTTTCGAAATCGTACAACGTGGCAATCACATTCTAATATTTATGAAACAATTCGATTTGAAAAATACAACAATCCGATGCTATTTCATCGCTGCGAAAATATTCAATTATTTAATTTACTATTTATCACTCTAGAAGCATAAAGTAATGAAAAAGAAAAAAACATTAAACATATTTAATTTACTTCTGGTAAAAAAAATATATGTGTACTTCTATATCGAAAGGGCCCCTCGTTGTCGATCACAGTTTTCGAGATATAGGCGATTTCTTCAAAAATGGTCAAAATCAACGAAAATGGGATTTTTACCGTTTTGGGTACCCCTGACCTTGGTCTACACGTGACGTAAGTCGTTTTTCGATTTCTCGATTTTTTGCATAGTTACAGCCTGAAACGCACAGAGAGGGAAAGGGCCCACTTTGTCGATATGGGATTTTCACATGTTTTTCATAACAACAACAGCTTGAAACGTTATAACGCGTACGTGAAGAAAGGGCCCACTTTGTCGATACCAAGTATTTCGTCGTGTATTTTTTGCCAAGCAGCGAGCCGAAAGCTGAGAAAAAAGAATCAAAACGTGTCGAAGGTGAGTTAAAAATGTTCAAAAAAGAAAGCGAAACCTGTTGAAAATCAGCTGAATATCAAAAAAAAGAAGTTAAACAAATGATTTTTTTTACAAATGAAGTTATTACGTTTATTACTGATTTTTTTACTTGTAATCATGTTATTATAATTTCTGTATTGGAGATTTCGATATTATTTTCAATACTACGTAACATTATAATTGAAAATTTCGAATGGAATTATACTTTTTTCTACATGATCATCATTTTCTTTCATTTTTATGAAAAGGTCCACTTT
>FIZR01003561.1:0-14151 GCA_900060175.1 Ferrisia virgata
TCGACTATTACGACAGACGAATGGAAGCTGCAGTGAAATGAAACTCTGTCAAAAAGGGGTCGAATATCTATCAATAGTTCTGGACACTTGAACAACAAATCTCCACCCCCTGTAAGGCACGAAAAATTGGTGAAAATTTTGATATTTATCATCGATACCCCTTTCTAAAATCTGGCATGAATTTTTGGAATTTACTGATTATTGCTCTGTACTGCACTAGCAGCATCTTTGAGGGATATTTTACACTGCTTGAAAATTTTTAGAAAATGGTTCCCAAAGTGGACTGTGTTGGCTTAGTTTTTTTCACTTTTCAGAGCCTTTTTTTTTTAATTTTTTTCACTAAATCCCCATCATTCATGGAACAGAAATTATCAAGTGGGACATCATTTCATGTAACATAATTCTTAAATGTTCCACATTTAATTTGTATAGTATCATTCATAGGTTTGTCAGATTTTTCTAAAATTTTCCAAAACACAATTTTCTATTTCCGTGAATAAATTCAGGGGTGAGTAGGCAACCAACACTTATTCTATGTATTTTTGGGATCTGTTTCCTAAATATACACTTGAATGTATTTTAACATGTGTCACAGATCTCAGGTCCAAGGGAGCGTTTTGTAAATTCGAATTTTATCGATTCGTTTAAAGTATCTCTCTCTTCCTATATTATTCATAGTCGTAATTAAACAGTAAGTTATAATACGGGCCATTGAGTGTAATAATTTCGGAGTTTAATTAAACCTTTTTAATATAACTGCGGGTAATTATTTCGTCGAGAGACTTAAACATCGAAGGCCCATAAATGGCTCGCAACATAGATTTTTTCCTGTTTCTAAAAAGTTCTCACATTGAATTGGAAAAAATGGTGGGTAATGGCCACCAAATTACCCTCTCATGCCACAACCCCGACTATACGTACATTTCGAGTTGTAGGAAAAAAGATACATTTTATCTGTCCCTAGTACGTCTAGAAATGATTACAACGAAGTTTTTGGACCATGTGAAACATTTTTTTCAGTATACTTCATTCCTTTTACATTATATCGTAAGTCACCAGACCGTAACACCTTGGTAATATTTTCTATGAAAAAAAAAAAAAAAAAAAAAAGGAAAGAAAAAAAAAAAAAAAAAAAAAAGGATAGGGATGAAATCAGGCGAATTAAAAAATTCCAAAAGCGCAAAACACTAATGAAAATCATAAATATCATTGAACTCGAATAAGTATATTTAATCGATTAATTTAATACACGATAGTGCGTTTCTACGTGTTATATCAATCGTACAATAGGGTACACAATAAGTGTACACAAATATACGATGAAATTGGCGAACACAACAGCTCGTAAATTACAAATTCACGTACGTACATCTACACGCCATCAGATAAAGATACCACACGGCAAGGGATACGACTAGACTGGACCTTACACGAATACTAATCCTGTATTTTGAAAAAAAAAAAAAGAGAAAAATTGATTTACAATCGTTCAAGTTAAGCCATACGAGAGTACGTAGTACGTAACGTACTCGTATCGTATCGTATCGTATAATAAAGAGCAAAGCAAAACATAGTGTGAATTTTGAAAAGCCTCTCGTAACACGTGTGTCTTTTAATACACATATAGATGGGTTTAGGTACTTACCTACTACCTACCTATATAAAAATTCTTCACCAGGGTAACGTGTCATTAAGTCACGTGTATAAGGTACCCACACATACTTACATAGACCTACAAACACTACTATAGTGTGACGTAAAAACTCGGTGGAAAATAATTGATACTTTTTTTTGCTCACGTCGTTCGTCGCGTCATCCTTCTTGTCCTCGTCTTCGTCGTCAAATCATCCAATTATTTAGAAAGCGTCATCGTCATCGCCTTTGGCATTTTCTAACGTGAGCCTCCTCGTGAAAAAGGCCAATAAAAAATCGCAAGTTTTTAACCTTTTGTTGGAAATATTTGTGTGGTACCTCGGTGGAAAAAACAAATATATATATATATACGTAGGGGAAAAAAATATCGTTCATTTTATGGCAGACTTCGACTCCATTACGAAGGTTAAATTATTCTAGCGGAGACAGTTTCGTGTAATTTTTTTCTACCAAAAATGACATTGTACGTAACATTGCGGGCGTTTGGAGAAAAAAACCTTTGGAAATTTGTTTCTTATAAAACTATATAGAATTGATTCGTCGATTTTCCTTTTTCTTTTTCTCTCGTGGTTTCCATTTTTTTGTGGGGTTTTTTTCCTTCCATCGATATTCTGCTTTCTACTACCAATCAAACGTCAATGTTGAAAAGTTCTCCCAAATGTGAAATATTGATTACCCAATTGTCGAACGATCATCTTCCGTACTTGTATATTTATTTATATTTTATATACGAGCTTTTCCATTATTAAGATCAATTCGCCATCATTTTTTCTTCTTCCTTTGCTAAGAATGATCGCGGCCTACAAGAAATGGGAATGTAAGGAAGAGAAAAAAATTCGTACCTTGGTACAGTACAGATGGTAATAAGTGTATAAGTTTTCAAAAAAAAAAAAAGAATTAAATTTCCCGTTATTTAAAACTGCTGCATCTATTAGAGCGTTTATTTTTTCAAAACTTTAAACTCGAGGTTTTATTTTTATTTTAATGAATCTTTGACGCGAATTATGAAAACTAACAAGTAAAAAGAATTTTATGAACTTGTAGAAACTACTTATGTAGTGCGTTTGAAATCGCTGATGAGCGAAATTTACGTACTAATGACTTTTGAAATTGCCATCGGGTTAAACATTACTGTTTTTTTTACGACGCATTTTTTCGTTCTACTCTTTAATAATTGAGCGAATCTTTTCGTTGATAACAAGTTGAAATGGTACTCGTATTTCTACGATGGCTGGTCTGTGTGAGCTCATTTGACTTCGATACAGGGTAATTCGGAACCATTCACACATTGGAAAAACAGCTTATGAAAAGAAAGAATCATACGCGGAGATGAATAGGTCAAAATTTTGGAACAAGCTTAAGCTCTCCATCTTTATTTTCGAAAAAAAAAGTCTATCAAATCCAAAGTAAATTTCTTAACCAGGCACCCTCTCCCTTTCATCCCTTATCAAATGTGTTATCGTGTGCATAAGAATCAGTAAACTGGCATTATATATAAAATATAGAAGTTTGATTCATTTTTTTCTCATCTGATTTGAAAAAAAAAAAACATCGTATTTTTGGTCAGCGGATATATTTATTTATATCACTGGGGGTGGTCTAGGGACAAAATTCAGTTATGAGAAAATTCTGGAAAGGAGGTCATGATCATCAGTAAGTCTCAGTCGCTTACAATCGGATTGCACCTAAAGCAGCACGTCATCTATCACAATCCTGTGCCTTTGAAGTAGCTCTTTATCATAGAGCACATTTTTGCTTTGATGTCAGATCACCTGGTCGGAGATCTTCCTCTTTCTCTTTCACCAAAGGCTTTTCTAGAGAGAATGTCTTTTTTGAGATTTCCAACTTCTATCCTGGTCACATGTCCAAAATACTGTAGAATGCGTCTCGTGCATACAACACTTAGCCTGACTGGCTCTTGTATTTCCTTGATGATTGAAATGTTGGTTCGTCGCGCTGTCCAGGGTATACTCAGCATCTTTCCCCAGACCCACATCTCAAAGGTATCGATTCTTCTTTTATCATCTGCTTCAACGTCCGTGTTTCCGCTGCATATAGGAAAACAGAGAAATCAAATGACTGCATAAGTCTCTTCGTTGTCTTTCTGGGGATCTTGTTATTACATGTGACATTACGCGGTCAGGTCATAGCTGATTTGCTGAGAGTGACCCGACGAGCCTCCATCTGCTTCAATGATGGAGCCTAAATATACGAAAGCGCTGACCTTTTTATATCTGTTCAAAGCTGAAGAAACTGGAAGACACTTGGTCCAATCCACCACCTTGACTTTCGTTTTTGATGTAATAATACGAAGTCCAAGTTTTTCGCTGGCTATCTTTACCATTTCCTCTTCATCCGAAGCAATCAAGGTGGTATCATCAGCATATTGCAAGTTAGAGATTCTTCTTCCTCCAATGGAAATACCACCAGTCTAATGGTCTTGAACCTCGCGAATTATGTGCTCACCATAGATGTTGAATATCTGTGCGGATAATATGCATCCTTGACGCACTCCCTGTTCTGCTTGAAAAACCTTAGATTCTTCATCATGAATTCGCATTACTGTAGAATTGAACTCATATAGGGACTCCACCAAATCTATCATATAAGCTGGGACACCCATCTCTCTTAGAACTTTGAAGAACTTTTTCCAATTCACATAGGCAAAGGCTTATGCGTAATCTATGAAACACATCACTACAGGTATGTTGAACTCCCTGCACTTTTCGATGATTTGCTGGGGATTCATCATCTGTTCCCTTGTGTCTCTTCCTGGCATGCACCTGGCTTCTTCAGGTGGAATTTGCCTGTGTAGAATTATTAGGATTCGTAACATGACTTTGCTGCTGTGTGGAATTAGAGCGATTGTTCGATAATTAGAGCATAATCTTGCATCTCCTTTCTTATGCAAGGGAATCAGCACTGACCTTTACCATTCAGTAACCCATTTACAACTCTACTGTATCACACTAAAGAGTTATCATACTGCTTTGATTCCAGTTTCTCTAAGAGCCTACTACAATTTAGCTGCTTTGCGTTTCTTCACCGCATTCACCATCTCCCTTACTTCATGAAGTAGGATGTTTGGGTCATTTTCACCTGCTACTTTGACTGTAGGAAATCTAGGAAACAATTGGTTTACCTATAACCACTCGCAGTATGTTTTCCAGCTGTTCAAGATTCCTGTAGAATCTCACACAACTATGCCGTGATCTTTCTTGATCTTGAAAGGTCTGGGTTTAAAATCTCAAGTGATCTGCTGTATTTTCTTATATACTGCATTGATCTCATTACAGTCTGCATATTCCTGCATTTCATTTCAGGATTGGTTAATGTAGGCTTCTCTGTCTCTACGATAATGCTGCTGGACTGATATGTTCAGTAACCTATATTCTTCATTGTTGCCATGACATTTGGCTTGCCTACACTGCTCTTAATCAGCAAGGTGTCCTCTATTATCCATGACTACTTCTTTTCCAACACGCATTCTTTTTCCTTAAAAACTGACTCACGTGCACGAGTAATCCCGGCTATGTTCAGTAACCTATATTCTTCTTTGTTGCTATGCCATTTGGCTTGCCTACACGACTCTTGATCAGCAATGTGTCCTCTATTATCCATGGCTGCTTCTTTTCCAACACGCATTCTTTTTACTTAAAAACTGACTCACGTGCACGAGTAATCCCAGCTTTAATGTCTTCCCAAATGGTATTTGGATCATTTGTATCCCAACATGTAATATTTGTCCTAGCAGCCACCTTCTTCAATTCAGCATAGGTGAGAAAAGCCTGTGCTTTCTTCTTTGGCCTCAATTACCATAAAATTTTCTATAATTATGTATGTATTCCAGATGTGCCTTTTAATGATTAGTAGTTTTAAAACAAAACAATTTTTCATCTACATACAAAATTAGAACAAAAGCTACTGATGACTAGTATGAATAGTTTGTTTTGATGGATGATGATTGCATACCATTTCCATTGACACATCTAGAGCTTTTAAAACTGCACTAAAAACCATGAAATTCTGAACGCTTTCATAAAATGTATCCTAGATTTTGCTTTTTATCTCGAAACAACACAATTTTTCATCTATATAGAAAATTAGAACAGCAATTACTGATGACTGAAGTGAAATTTGAGAATTTTTAAAAATTGTTTTGTTTCAAAGCTGCTAATCATTAAAAGCGAAATCTAGGATACATTTTATACTATTTGCATTACATTTTATGCTAATCGGTTCAATTTTTAAAGCTGTAGATACATCAACAGAATTATAACTATATACAGTTTTTTTTTATAAAAAATTACCTCAAACTACTAAATCGAGGTATCTCAATCTCATTTAATTTTTATTGTAAAAGGGTCGCTAATACCCCATTTTGAAGCTCATCAAGAGATTAAAACCAATATGTAAAATTCAGATGTTTTTATTAATTATTATTTGCATAATTTGCGTTTGAATTAGGCAACTAGTTAATCAGAGAATATAAGCAGTAGTATGGTCGGACTGTGTTCGTGTGTATTCGTATAAGTTCGTGTTTTCATGTTCTTATCACATTTTTATTTTTTAATTTGTTTTTTGCTTTGTACATGGCGAGGGCAGTTCAACCAGACTGCTTGATAATTAGAATTATTGGGTGTTAGCTAACTAACGCAAATCATTAATAATTTAAAAACTCTACCAAAAATGTACCAAGTATTGGAATGTCATTTCAATATTATTTTTTAATAATTATTCCAATCCAGTAACCCTGCCCTTTTCCCTACAGCAATACTTTTCATCTTTCACAAATTTTCGAAACATTTCACAACGTACACGGTGTTGGTAAAAAGTTGGTCCATAAAAACAAATAGTCTTCTATCGTCTCGTCATCTCTCACTCGGCTATAAAAAGCGGAATTTTCTATCGAACGAATTATCAAAAAGAAATGAAATACTTTGACGCGAAATTTTCTGCAAAAGGGAAATTTTTTAATAGCACGTATGCCAAAGTACAAACTATACAGACTACGAAAACGTAGAATAAATTCAAATGATGCGCGAATATAAGAACTTTCATCCAGCAGCTACTACTAAATTAACGTTATACTTAACTTTGAAAAATTAATACAAAGTCGAAACTTTTCTCCGAACGGTATAAAAACTCAAATAAATTTTTCATACTCGCGCACAGCTCGCAACAAATTACATAAACGACGGCAATTAAAATTTAAATTAGAAAGAAGACGTTACGTCCGTGAAATTTTCAAATACTCGTCGGTATTTTATGAAAATATATATTTACTCGAGATATATTTAAAAGTAGGTACGCTGCCTAGTTCTTTTTTTTTCGTTTCATTTTGTTTCATCGTCGTCGTCTTCGTGTACACAGGGCCAAAGTTAAACGTATGTAAAATGTAAACTTAAAGTATTATTGTTTAAAGGCTCCCTAAAGTACAACCAAAAAAATATGTATGGAACATTACGAAAAGAAATCTTTTTTAGGAGAAAATTTTTTTGCTTATTTTTTTGCAAAGTTATGTGTACGTATGTAGACTACGTATTTTGAATACGCCCAAATACGAATAATGATAAGAGCATAAATCCTGTTAAATAATACATTAGTTTTTTTGGAAATATTCCAGACATTTGAATTTATTACAGAGGAAATGGCTTTATTGTATAAACGATTCTATTATAATTTGAATTCACTTTAACAACCTTATACTTACTGACTTCCTTAAGATTCCTCGCCAGTATGATAGGCTGGGTAGTGGGTAGGTCTAGGTACCTTTTACTTGTACACATATTTTGCAATAAGCCAACAAAGCGAAAAAAAATCAAACCTTCGAGTTATCGATTCGGTGTTTGATTTATTTAACAGCTTGCGGCTTACATTATATTTGTGGGGGAGAGGGGATTTGGGGTGGAGAAGTCTATGTCTATACACGATAAAATATTAGACAACAAGGAACCGGTATATTATTTACGAGAATATTTTGTTTTATATTATTTTACCATGTTGTAAATTATTTAAATTCCGGAGTATGCTATATTTTAAAATATGCATATTGTATTTCTCGAGCCAAAGTGTGGCGTAAATTTATTTACATATTGTTTTAAATTTTTATTTTTATTATTTTTTCAAAAAATATGAAAATGTGTATTAGCCATGTTTATATTATTTTATTTTCTGGTTATATTTCATTTTCGTTAAAGTTTTCCCATCATCGTAAATTTTTCTCCGAGAAGGATTTATAATTTTTTTGTTTGTTTTAAGAGCAAACTAATTTTTTTAATGCTTCGTCTTTTTCTTTTTTTTTTTTTGGCAACTTGAAATTAGTTTGAATTTTTCATTTTTAATTTTTACGCGAGTAAATGACCGTCAAGTTACAGAAAACAGAAATAGTCAGCCGTCGAGTATTTCATGAATTTTTAAAAGAAAGGCGATGTCTTTAAAGCAGAAATAAAACATCTTAACGGCTTGCTTTTTGAGTCCAATTTTTGTAAAATAAAGATGATACGTGAATTGTTCATTCGAGTGTAGAACACAAATGGAGAAGTGCTCAGCGATGTTTTTTCTTGGTTAGTGGTAGGCATTTAAGTAGATAGATATTGAAGTGAATAACTTGTAAGAATTTCTCATAAAAGGGGTCGTTGCTTCGAAGCAAGGAAGTAGAAAATTTTCCAAGGAAGAGGCTAAACGTGAAGTCCCTAGTGCAGCAAGGGCAAAATTTAAAAATAAAATGATATTTTTAAGTGATAAAAAGTGCATTTTACTGAGTAGCTGTTAGTAACACCGTAAGGAATTCTCCACCCCGCGAACTTTGCTTGCCCCCTCTCTTGACTTATGTGGACCAAAACAGCCCCACCGCGTATTGAATGACGTAATAATATTTGGCTGGATGGGGGTCGGAGGTATTGCTAAAAAATTTTCAAAAAAAGTAGAAAGTACATTGCCCAAGAGAAGCATTTACTAAAGTTTACCATTTTTAGCCTGATTTTCTATGTTGTATTGTCAATGAAAATTAGGCTATTAGTCTTATCAACCAATGGCGGATGAAGTGCGGAATATCAATAAAATCTGGTTTGGGCTCCTAGAAGAACATTGTAACGATTTTTAGCCATGTCAGATAATATGTTTTTTTTTTTTTTTTTTTTTTTTTTTTTTTTTTTCCCCCAAATATTAAAATTTTTTACTCCCCTCGATACGGATCAAAATTTTTTTTTTTTTTTTTTTTTTTTATTATTTATTTTTCCCCCAAATATTAAAATTATTTACTCCGCTCGATACGGATCAAAATCGCTCCAATTAAATTAATCGGCTCATTTTGGCGACGAATTAGATATAATAAGTAGATATGAACTTGGATCATGATTCAGTTATGCCCCAATTTTGGGGGAGGGGGTACTCAGGGGTCATAAACCCAAAAATTGCCCCTTTTTAAGCCAATTAATAGAAAATCAAAAGTTGCATTACATATCCAAAAATCAACCTCCCAAGTCAATTAGGAGGGGAAATATGAGGGTTTTCCCCATTTTGATCTTGAAAAAGGGCTGTTCCTCCCCTATTTCTCCACCAAATTGAGCTAGGAAGTTGAAATTTGGTACGCACATTTAGTTGGAACTCTAGATATGCCTCAGATTTTTTAGCTCTACTGCACCCCCTCACAGCCCTAAAAAAATGGATTTTTGGTCAATTTTTCTCATTTTTTGAGCTTGTTCCTCACATAACTCCCCTCCAAATTGAGCTGGTATGCACAATAAGTAGAAGCCTTGAGTGTTTCTTTTAAGGGCCTTGACTTCAGCCCCATTTCACCCCTTCACAGCCCCGAATATGTGTTTTTTGGTCGTTTTTTCTTATTTTTTGAGTTTGTTCGTCGCATTACTCCCCTCCAAATTAAGACGGGAAGCTGAAATTGGCCAAGTTCATTTTGTGGCCCTAGATGTGACATTCTGGAGGTCTCAACTTTCCAGCTTCATTTCACCCCTTCGCAGCTCTAAATATGAGGTTTTTTGGTCGTTTTTTTTTATTTTTTTAGTTTGTTTCTCGCATGATTTTTTGAAGCATTTTTGTTAAATTTTTTTAAATTTGCGGGTTCAAATTCTGACGTATTCTAAAATTTACCACCCTATTCCTCCTGCAATTTTGATCATAATCGAGCAGTGTAAATCATTTTAATGTTCGAGGAAACAAAATGAAAATAAATATCTGACGTAGCCAAAAACTGTCTTAATGATCCTCTAGGACCCCAAAATGGATTTTTTTTTTGGTATTCTCCCTTCCCCTCCCTACCACTATTTGTCAATATACTGTAAAAGCCTGGTTTTCATTGACAAATGCTGAATTTGTGCTCACCATATCCGAATAGGTCGAAAAGCATTCCTTTCCTAATATTCTGGCTTACTTTCAACAAGTGGAAAAATTGTAATTTTGTACAAAAAACAATCTGTATCCATTTGAAATCATAGCGAAGTCGCTTTGAACTTTCAAGGCTTTATTTGGGACTCGGGTATACCACTTCTTCAACTTTTGGTGCAATACCTAGGTTAGTGCTGTTCGTGTGATATTTCTTTTTAACGTAAATTGAACGCCCAGAACACGGTAATGGAGTCAGATTCACAATTTTACTTTGAATAATAGCTTCATATGGGTATTGTTTGAAGGATAAAAATTTATTTTCTTAAAAAACAATTCGACGGTAGCTTCGGACCTACACCAAATTAAGGTATTAATTGAGGTGAAATTGTAAATCTGATTACATAGAAAAGGTTGCACTAGAAGGTGATGTTGCTGCAAGCTTTGCAAATGCCTTCATGTCTGTAAAGATGGCTCACAATGAGCGTTGTGCATGGTACGTGTCATGGATTTGATTCTAAATCAGATTTATTCATGATATATATGGTCAGGATAATAAAGAGATGAATAATTTCGCTTGGAAAAATTCACAAACATCGCAAGGATTGGGCAAAAATTTCCCGGAGCTGGCTGATTTCAAAGCATAAATTCATCTATGTATGTTGAACATTTCAAAAATTAAAGACTGTAGCTGATAAAAACAGAATTATAAAATCTTACCAAAATTCGCATAAAAATGGATGCGCCTGTAGTTCCCATACTCCATAATTGTAAACCCACAGCATCTAAATCACTGAGTGAAAAATCCTTTAAAATTACTCATAATTTTATTCTTCAATAGTTGGGCAATGCAAGAGATACTATTAGGTGCTTACCATTTATAGAAGTTTGTTTTGTGTCAAAGTTTTTTAAATCATTCAAATTGAACTTTTTTCAGCCAACACTTTGATCAAGAAAATTCCCAAAATGAAAATTCACAAAAAATTAATTAAAAAAATATAGACGGTTTCATTTCATCAGTGTATAGTAATCTATTAGAAATATCAACTAACCATCTTCCATTCAATTATTCACTCAATCCATTAGGTACTTGACACAATTCATACTTTGAACATGCAGAGATAATCCAAATATCACATAAATTTTTAACCATTGATTACTGCTACACAAAATGATCTTGAAAAGTTAATACCTTCAATGGAGCCAAGGTTACAAAAAAGACTTAACCCATTACTTAGAAAATTTACCCTACATATGGTGAATTACATCCAGCATAAGCTTAGTATAGGATACACAGGTAGGTACACGTATCAAGAATACACACCGAGTCCGCAGAGAGGTTATCCTATACATTTCCTCTCTACGCTACACATCATCGTCCTACATTCAATCTATAATCCTCATACACAAGGTTGGAATTACCTACGTTTTGTGGCTTTTATTACAGACGCGTGAAAGCTTTGTAATGCAAATTTGCGCGAATTTATTTTTAATATCGCGCGCCGACGTACTACCTCTCTACACTTCTAATCCATCTACACTATGTACCTTCGTTTCCGAACAAATGACTCAACAATGAATGAATGAAATGCTCATATACTGAACATTACACGTATAAAAATATATGTAGAAAATACCAGTCTATCTTTTTTAACCCTTTTCTATGCGGATCCTTGTTTTATAACACAGAACGCACATGTGACAGATTTTAATCAACTGTTGTAAAGAGTTTGTAGGATGACGAATGTTGAAAAAATTATCCAGCTTATCGCCATCGTTGTCACCCAACAAAAAGCTAGTGAAAATGTAGGAAATCTGAATTATTGCAACAGATTGAATTTTGCGAATTTTAATACCTTTACCTACGTACCGTACAAGTACGAGTATATATATATAGGTAGAAGGAATTTCAAATTCCTATTCCGCCTATTTTAACTTCATTTCACGCGTTAATCAGCAGCGAGAAGTTAAGTATAGCATAAAATACTGTAAAACTTAACTTATATACGCTATAATAATCGTATCTTGGGAGGATTGTTTCATTAGCAGTACAAAAGAGTAAGAAAGAGACGACGTGAAAAATAAATTCATTAGCGCGAAACTTCGCCAGCGAGCGTAATAAGCAGCGTTTTTAACGCCATTTTGAACATCGTTGAAATATTATCGTCTCATTGTTACTTATACGTACACATTTAAAGGTTACTATCGCACTGCTTACGTAAAAGACGAACGAGATACGGTGGCAAAGTCGTTCTTCGCTGTTCTGTATAGTGCTAGTATGGCGATGGCGAATGTTGGACTTATTATATACGACGGTCCATGTAACGAGAATATCAATGCGCATTGTTTCGTGCAGTATATGGAGTACACTGTGAGACTCTATATAATGCTGTAAAGTCTAAGCATTTACTATATTGTTGTATCTTTTTAAAGGAGATATGTCGAAAAAGGCGCGAGAACCGTGTTTCGAGTTTTAAATTAGGTATTACGTTTCCAGCAAAAGCTCTGCATCAATTGTAGAATTTTAGTTCAGTTATACTGTTGGTTTGCACAACCAGACGAGACAAGACGTTTAAAAAGGTTTTTGCAGGTTTTAAATTTACCATCTGTAACGTGAGCCCCAATTATATCTTTTACAATTACCATTAACGATTGTATTTCACGAGTGGTGTGATAGTACATCACATTTAAATGAAGTATGTCTGGGTCTACAGAGTTTTCCAAGAGTGGATGCTCAAAATAAGGATGACGATACATCATACCCTGGATATGTTTGTTATGATCGGTACATACCGCCATGATGATTTGCCTTGATTGGATCAGCTGCTAGAAATTAGTTCTTAAACACTGGCCCAACTTGGCGGAACTCAGATGGGCTGAGGTTATAAATTGAATTGTAGTAGTTGATGAATCTTTCTTTTGTAAAGTAATCATTCGTGGTATATTTAGAGAATTTTTTTTTTACTCTACAATCCAGAAATTGTTGATTGAAAGGTAGAAAATTTTGAAAATGTTCAGCGTGAAAGATGTTCGTTATTACACATTGTACTGCTTGGCAGTCTCGTAATTGATATAACCTTATCTTTCAAGTGGAATTATTCATTTTCTATTTTTTTTACAGGTGAGTTTTTGTTTCTTACTAAACTGTATGAAAATACTCAATATAAAATTCTGGAAACAACAAAAACAAATGACCAAGACGTAATCCCTAATTTTCTAGTAAAAGAGATCGAACTGGTAACAAAAAACTTAAAAACAGGAAAGGCAACTGGTCACGATGGTATTACCAATGAACAGATAAAATAAGGAGGTAACACTCTGAATATAAAGCTAACTAACCTATTTAACGAAATTCTTCTAACTGGTAAAACTCCAGTACAGTGGAAAAAATCTGACATTATTATGATCTTCAAGAAAGGTGACAGACATCAAATCTCAAACTACAGACCTATTACACTCAGCCCTGCATTATTGAAAATCTTTCCAAAGCTAATTGAAAAAAGAGCACAACCTATTTTAGCAAACCAACAACCACGAGAACAGGCAGGCTTCAGGAAAAACTACTCAACTATACATCACTTACATGTAATTAACCAACTAATTGAAAAAACTAACGAATACCAACTTTCAATCCATCTGGCATTTATCAACTTTACAAAAGCCTTCGACTCAATGAAACACGAATTCTTGATCAGAGCTCTCATAAATCAGAGACTACCTATCTACCTAACCAACGCAATAACAGAAATGTACAACAATATAAAATCAAGGATAATAACTGATAAGACAGGAAAGTACTTTAACATCAAACGAGGGGTGAAACAAGGAGATCCCCTCTCCCATTTACTTTTCAACAGTGAACTAGAAGGAGTATTTTGACAACTGGACTGGGACAAAAAAGGAATAGAAATTAACGGAGAGCGCCTGAACAACCTATGGTTTGCGGACGATGTAGTACTTACCTCAAATAACCTATTAGAACTCAAAGAAATAATACTAGAACTGAACTCATTAGGGAATACGGCTGGCCTGAACATTAATGTAACTAAGACTAAAATACTAACTGCAGAGAAACCACTGACGCTTTACTTATAAACAACGAAGAAATAGAAACTGATAATGAAACGATCTACCTAGGGCAACTGATTTCTCTTGACA
>FIZR01003562.1:0-16584 GCA_900060175.1 Ferrisia virgata
GACTTAAAAAAACTTCTCGCAGATAGCAGCGAAAAAGTAATTAACCTGCTCCAATTTCTCAACACCATCAAACTGTCAACGCGCATTTATAACTCTAAATTTAAGCTTAAGTCCATTTTAATGTAACATCTCCACGTAAGTGCCTCTAGGCTTGTACCTGTACATGGCACTAATAAATAAATAAATAAATAAAATACGACCATCATTTGGAAAAATCTCAGTACTCTGAGTACGGCATTGTGATGGCAATGAAAATCTATAGTGAGTGGGTCGAGTGGAAGGGGTCTTTTAAAATATATAGGCGAAGAAAAAGTGAATTATTAATATTAAAAATGTTCATCTATTCATTTGTATAGCTGAAATCAAAGTATTGTAAAATTATTCTTTACCTTGCATCCTTCGCATGTGAAAGCTCCGAAATGAAAACCGGCCGCAGGTTCGCCACATACTTTGCATTGTTGATTCATCTGTAACGAATAAAACAAAAAATTAAAAATTAAACCAAATCTAGATACATTGACGGATACACATTTGACCTTGCAGTAACGCGGCCGGGGTATTTATCATTTATCGTTTTCATTATAACAAAATTACGATGAAGTGGTAAATCAGATACCGCAATGCTCATCTTTTCTGCAACACGAGTGCTGTATAGTTTGCGGCACGTTTCAGGAAATGACCAACACCTAAAGCATCAACAAGTTGGGTACTAATCGAGTCGACCGCGATGTACCTACAACGATCTGCTGCTATCGTTTGTACGTGTATGATCACATTATTTTAGTGAAATTCTGCGAAAAAAGTCAAACACAACGGTTTTCTGATAATGACGACGACGACGACGACAATGATGATGATGATGATAGGTACTAATACGCAGTTTAGGTCTAAGTACACGTAAACCGAATCGAAGAAATGAATGGAAAAAACCATAGAACAGAGAAATTCGTTTCTCAGAAAATTGGTCATCTAATGAAGCGCCACATATACACTTTTACCGACCTATGGTACCGTACACGTACCGTACGATAATCAGATTAAGGAAAAATTAAACGAACAAATGAGAGAAAAAAAAAATTGTCATACGTGATGCGAACGAATTAACATGGGCGCCATTTTGCCTGCAGCAGGATACTGTATGCAATGAAATTAGGCCGCGGCCGCAAGTACCTTACGATACAGCTGCGAATATTTCGTGATACAGAACCCTTTTTTTTTTTTTTTCTTCCTGGTCGCAGTCGAAAAAGAATAGGACGACATGATCCAGCAGCAGTAGTACTTCGTTGCGAGTACGACGAACCGAATACGAAGACGAGTACGAGACGCAGACAGGCGCAGAGAGCCGTCCACCGAAGGAGCATCGTACCGCAGATGAATGCTATATGCAGTTCGTCGTCACCGTATACCTAAGCCCAGTACCCGAGGAAACTTCGTTAAAAAACAACTATAAATCACATTATTTTGAATAATGCACGCGAAACAAAAATGATTAATGTCGCGGCCTGTGCTACGGCGTTTATTTTTATTACAATAGTGACAGCACCGGTGGCCCAGCCCGGGCCCCGGTTAAGCTATAAGAGGGGGCTGAGGGGGCCTACAATACGTAAAAAGAGATACACGTTAAGTAAGAGTATATTAACGGTGGTGTAGTTGTCGACCACCCTACCGCACTGCGTCTCACTTTCATTCATTAGCTGTACGCGTTGCAGTGTGTACCTTACCTACTACTACTACTACTACTACTACTATATACTACTACTACTACCATAGACTTATCTACGACGTGATAAACTCGTCGATGATTTAAGAGTTTCTTTAACTCGAAGCTAAGGTCTGAGGGCAGGTTAATTTTCGCGAAGAACACGTTACACGCTTCGATGAGTTTAAGTAAATAATAGAATGAAAGAAAAGCCTAAAGGAAGGGGTGTTCTCCCTTTAGGGGAGGAAAAAATAATAATAACACCTAAGAAAAAGGTCGGAGGTATTCGGCTGTGTCGTTTGGGCGATGCTTTTACCGCATTACATAAACGTTTATGATGAGGTATGTTTTTGTTGTATGTATTATCGTCGAATTGGTTTAGTCAGTCGGTGTGATCGTCGTATTATTGAAGTAGAGTACCTTCAAAGGTGGTATTTTGTTGTTTTTTTTTCTCTCTCTCTCTCTCTCTCTACCTACGAGTATATGTGTAAGTGTGTACCTTTTATCCGAGTATGTGTACAGTAGAAGACTTGTACGCTTTTGTACACAGAGTAGATAGAGTTGGGTCAGTCTACGTTTATTAAACCAGTTTATTCGTCAACTAGGTATATAAAATGTCGAGCCCCGAAACTAAGGTGATTTACGTCCTTCTGCCACACACACACACACACATACATATCCCTTCTTCCGCATCGAGTAGGTTAGGTACCTGGCGATAGCGTACACTTAATATGAAGATCTAAATAAACTCGACGGTGAAGATTTATTGGCTCTCATTACAAAAGCTGAAAGACTAGAACGATTTTCATTTATCTGGGTGACTTATGAAAAAAAAAAAAAGAAAAAGGGAAAATAATACAGGCATAGTGTCTTACTATGTATGCGGTTTGTACGTACATTTTACGTGTATACTGGTACAATGCGTACGTGAATATTACTTATGTACATATTGTTTTCGGAGGCGGTAATTATTACATACGTACCGAAGTGTATATGAACGAGAATGTCCACGTTTAGGTACGATCCGGTGTGTGTTTGTAAGAGTGTAAGATGAATTCTTGCTATGGTTATATATATATATATTATCACCTTATGTACGTATGTATGTATGGAGTAAACGTCGGTGGAATTTTTTTTTTTTTTTACAAATTAAATTTGATTTACGAATTTTGTAACCTTGACTAAATGATTAGCACGTTGTATACACCAGAAACGAACCAGAGCTCGATATTTGAGTCGATACGTTAATAAACGATTTTTTTTCCTTACCTTAGTGAGTACCTGTACGCGTTATGTATCTACATATTATCTTGTGTATATGTATAAATACCAATGTTTGTGTACTTGGAGAGGTACTTAAAAGCTACATTGTATAGGTATTAGTTAGTCGTGTATACGTAATATGTATTATATATGTATGTAGAGTGGACGAAGTAAAGAGGGAGGAAGTGTTAGACAGTTTGGTGTTACAACTAAACGATAATCGATTGTGATTATTAACCACGACATTTATGGTGTACGATGATTAATGGTATTGGCAGCTTTGATGCTGACATTTGGAAGGTAGTGCTACATTGTCGAGAGATAGTTGTGTATATCGTGTTGTAGATACCTGATTTCTCACCTGCGTCCCGTCATCGTACAAGATTTGTTTTATTTTTGATTTCGAGCTGGAAGCTATTAGCTAAAATGTGGTACTCTTCGGACAGGGAAGAGATATTAAACAAAGGATATTTAAAAACCAGTTCATTTTTTAAGATACATTTTTTTTTTTGGTTGAAAAAAAAACTAAAAAAATTAAAATGGTAACATTTTTTGAAGCTGTTTGATTTTTTCTTCAAGAACTTCAGCACATTTTGGCGATTTATCATCATGGTTTGTGTGAGACATTTTGTATTTTTTATGTTGGTTACTTATATCTATAAATGTGGACTGTGTGCAAAACTGTTTCAAAACAGGGATTGTACTTTTTTTTTTCATTCAAATCGTACCGTTATTTTAATAGACTATTTCGTAAGTAAATTTAAATTTTCTATGCCACCCAAATATTAATTTTAACTTTGAAAAGTATAAGTGAGCAGCGTACGAAGAGAGAGCGAAAATTTTGGAAACATTGATATTTTCAATCATGGAAAATTACATTTTTGGAATTTTTTTTCTAAGATAATTTTCCAATAGTTAATATCTTGCCAGTAGTTGATAATTTTGTCTTGAGAGCTGTCATCGATCAAAAACATCAATGGTATTTTGGATAGGTCATTCAATTTTAACAAAAGCCTAAAATTTCCATGTTTTGATAAAAAAAACCTAAACATGTTTGCTATTTTCCAAAATTAGTGCCGAAATAGTTTTTCTACCAAAGTAAATTTTCACATGCCTGGATTTGGCTGGAGGAGAGGAAAGGAGGTTATCAACTGCAGGGAAGTGAAAATCGCTTAATTGCCAGTAGTTAATAACGCAAAAAATTACTAAAAATTAATAAAATTTCTGAAAAAAAATATTAATTTGAGGTACCCTCTTGCATTTAAAAATTTGTCTTTCAATTTACCCCCAAAAAATGATATCAACTTGCATCAGCT
The DNA here is from genome assembly GCA_900060175.1 of Ferrisia virgata. Taxonomy (NCBI): domain Eukaryota; kingdom Metazoa; phylum Arthropoda; class Insecta; order Hemiptera; family Pseudococcidae; genus Ferrisia; species Ferrisia virgata. The sequence goes on from FIZR01003562.1 coordinate 4,279, forward strand.
TTTGGTAGTTATTAGAAATTCACAATTATTAGCAAATTAATTTTTTTTAATTTGCTAGCCTTCCCGCCACCCCCCCCCCTCAAAGTGAATTATTTGTAAAGTAATAAATAAATATTGGTATTTAGATTAATGAAACACCGTTTCGAACTTTTTTTGTGTTATCAACTTCTAGAAAGTTGCTAAGAAAAAGTTATCAACTACTGGCAAGCAGCCTTAAATTGATTTGGAATTTTTTTTTCAGAAACCAGTCATTTAGGTGGGGAGGTTAACAACACAGGGGATGGATTGAGTATACATGGGAGCATAACAATTTTTTTTTTTAATTTTTTGATCATTACATGTGACGTAGTTAACAAAAATGTAAAAAAATTCCTCTTTCCTATCAACTACTGGCAAATTAACATAATTTTCGTAATTTTTTCTTGGAAAATTTTAAGTTACTCGGTTTTGACTGGTAACCTTAAATAAACAGCAAACTGGATGTATATGAATGAAGTTGACTTTGGGTCAGAATTAATTCAAGTTGAAATTTGGCAAAAGGGTTGTTGAGAAGCAAAATTCGCAAAAATTTTTCGTTTCTGAACCAATATGTCCAAAAATTAGTCCCTTACGTCAATTAGCAGAAGAGATGCAGTGAGTTTCCTATAATTGAGCTTAGTACGGGTCCTAAATGTGCCTGGTTGTTGACTATTTTGAGCTATTACACCACCGCTACCATTACAACCTCTAAAATTATTGTAAAAATGTAATTCTCAGTTCAAAATCAATTCTGGATGCGAAATATAACTTTGAGCACAAAAATTATTCTTGATACAACTATGAAGTTTTAGATGCGAATAGTGATTTTTGGGTACAAAATGCAATTTTGGGAGCAAATAGTGATTTTTGGGGGTAAATTGTTATCTTGGGTTCAAAGTATAATTTTGAGAGTAAATAGTGATTTTTGGGTATAAAATGTAATTTTGAGTGCAAATAGTGATTTTTGGGTACTAATTGTAATTTTGGGTTCGACGTATAATTTTGGGTGCAAAATGTAATTTTTGGAGTAAATAGTGGTTTTTGGGTACAAATTGTAATTTCGGGTTCAAAGTATAATTTTGGGTGCAAAATGTAATTTTTAGTGCAAAATTGTAGTTTTGGGAACAAATAGTGATTTTTGGGTACAAATTGTAATTTCGGGTTCAAAGTATAATTTTGGGTGCAAAATGTAATTTTGGGAGGAAATAGTGGTTTGTGAGTACAAATTGTAATTTTTGGTTTAAAGTATAATTTTGAGTGCGAGTAGTGATTTTAAGTACTAATTGTTTTCGGGAGCAAATAGTGATTTTTGGGTACAAATTGTAATTTTGGGTCCAAAATGTAATTGTTAATGTAAAATGTAATTTTGGGAACAAATAGTGATTTTTGGGTCTACATTGTAATTCTGGGTTCAAAATATATTTTTGCGTGCAAAATGTAATTTCGGGAGCAAATAGTGATTTTTGGGTACAAATTGTAATTTTGGGTTTAAAGTATAATTTTGGGTGCGAGTAGTGATTTTTGGGTACAAATTGTAATTTTGGGTTCAAAGTTTAATTTTGGGTGCAAAATGTAATTGTTAATGCAAAATGTAATTTTGGGAACAAATAATGATTTTTGGGTCTAAATTGTAATTTTGGGTTCAAAATATATTTTTGGGAGTGAATAGTGGTTTTTGAGTACAAACTGTAATTTTTGGTATAAAGTATAATTTTGGGTACGAGTAGTGATTTTTGGGTACCAATTGTAATTTTGGGTGCGAAATGTAATTGTTAATGCAAAATGTAATTTTAGGTTCAACGTACAATTTTCAGTTCAAAATGTAATTTTAGGAGCAAAAAGTAATTCTTGTGTTCAAAGTGTAATCTGGGGAGCAAATAGTGATTTTTGGGTACAAAATGTAATTTTGAAGCAACATCCCAATTTTGGGTGGGGATTACTATATTTCAAGTTTGTTCTGCGGTTATCCCTCTTCCAAATTTTGGTGGAAAGTTGAAATTTGGCATTTGGCATGCGAAAGTAAAGGTCCTAAGTATATCTTGTGGGAATTTCAACTTTGTACCCCCATTTGCATGACCTTTCAGTCTAATAAATTTCAGGTTGGTTTTTGTAATTTTTCGACTTAGTCCACAATCTGAATATCCTGCCCCCTTCTTTCGAGCAAATAATTTTAAACTTGATGTATAGACTCAATCGAAGCTCTAGATATTATTTATGAGGAACCTAGAGATTTTTCTTAAATTCAACCTCAACTCCGCGTACAAGTTTAGAATAATGAATTCTGCGAGTTGAATTTTGATATTTAGAATACCCTTCGCTGTAATGTATGAAAAATTTTATAATATGTGATTGTGGATTGGTATTGAAATTTTAAATATTTGAATATATTTTTACCCTCCCCTTCAGGCATCCCTCCTATTCTCACCAATTATTACTATGTCTGCTGGATATGTATGTACCTACCTACGTGTTATATACAGTTTATACAGGTGTGTAAATAGCGCAGCACTTGTGGATACTTGTAGGTGCGTGTATAAACGCTATAATACCCAATACAATGTTATTATATTCGTAATGCGAGCACGAGAAACAGACATGATTGGACGAGTAGAGAAGGGAAAAGAACTAAGATCATTTTAAACATACCTCGAGGAATTAAATTAACCTCGATGCCAGGATCAAGGATAGGCTAATTTCGTATTTAGTATGTATACCTGTTACTAATACATATTTATAATGATTAACGCGTCGTTATTGGCCATTTCTATCAAATATATATATTCTTTGGCCGCATTTTTTTTTCTTTTTCTTTTTTTTTTATTACCGACTCTAATGTACTATATGTATGTATGTAAGTAAGTAAGTAAGTAAATGCGATAGTAGGTATTCATATATGTACTACCTGTATATATATAGGTATAGACGTACGTGTACGTATCATTTTGAAGATGAAGAGTTACGACGTTATTATGCGGGTTCGGCTTCGTGTTTGACTGTTGTGTGTATATTGAGAGAGAATCGTTTCGTGTATATAGGGTAGGGTAGGGTAGGGTAGGGTACGCTACATATTTATAATGTACCTATCCTATATACCTACCATATACCTATATTAGTTAATGAAGTAATTTATTTATTATATAATATAGCTGTTGGAAAAAAAATTTGCTGCTTTCTTCTTGCAAAGAGATTTATTGATTTATGGAATGTAATTTGGCTCGGTCGTGTTGTTGTGTGCATCTATAATACGTGTATGTATATATATATTTAATATGGCGATATATCGCGCCTCCGGTTTTTTTACGCGTGAGAGAATTATTATAGGTGTTTCTTCTCCCCCCTCCCCCTTCCAATCACTCCTTCCCTCCGCCTCTTGCATCTGTTTATTATTTTATTCTAATTTTTGGGAATATTCGCAAAACTCTCGAAAATGAAAAACCAGATCTAGTACGTAGGTACATATATCAACATAGTATCCATCTTTGTTACACGTACTCGTACGTGTATATGATTCGGATAGACTCGTTTTTTACGAAGTAGGTTAACTAGGTGTTTTGGACGTCTGATATGGTTGAATTTTGTGACGTCGAAGATGATAATATATCGTGTGTATATGGCCAACACTTCTCGTCGTACTGCAGTCTGCGTACCCATCTCAGCTAACCTATACGTATACGATATTTAACATGGGAAAATAATGTCGAAAATTAGTTTAGCTATGTATGGATTTACGTCGAATACCATCTAGACGACTATACGGTTAATTGTTCGCTGGAAAAATTGTGTAATACTGGTTTTTAATGTTGTTGCTACCGCCGTTGATCATCGAGATGGTGTGTGGATCGGATTACGTCGATGACGGGCACGAGAGAGATTATGTCGCCGTGTCGAGAGCCTTAAGGAGCTGGCGGAGAGGTGAACGTGTGTGTGTGTGTGTGTGTGTGTGTGTAAAGAAAGAGCTACCGATGTTACGCGTTATTTACGACGAGCGAGCTATGTATCTGGTTGAAAAAGACGTTAATAAAAACGCATAATCAAACGCCTTAAATTTACGATGTGTTTTACATCGCTTTGATAAGAGCATCACGTTGCACCAACCAGTGCAGTATATCGATAGAGGTGATTTTATAGGGTCCGTATTGTCGTAGGGATGAATTTCCTGTCAATAGCGAGCAATAGAATGTTTTCTCTATTATACTTTTTTTTTTTTTTTTTTCATAATGTCGCTCTTGCGTACCTTTTTTTTTTTTCGCAACTTGATTTGTCTGATATTTATTAACTTCGATACTAATGCGAATGTATACTATTTTATTCCGTTATAGAATTTACGAGGTGATGGCTCACGTTGCAGAATAATACAACCACAACACAACCAACGTCGAATCGTTTAGTTGATTGTTTTCGTATTCGTAGTAGATTTGACAAAGGTGAAATTTTTCGTGCCACTTTATTTTATACATGTACCATACACCCCGAAGGGATTCGGCTGTCGAGATTTGAAATACTTATACCTACCGAAAGTGGTCGCAGCTGAACACATTCGGGTAAGTAATATTTTCCTTTAATACTTCCTAGTACCTAGATCAGCAACATTGGAATTCTTATCTAATTTCAGTTTTTAGAAAAGTAAAATAGAAAAAGTGGTAATTGTTAAAGAATATACCGACGTAGTGTTGCGTGGTATTCTGTCTAGTATATGAAAAAAAAAAAAAAATTAAGAAAGGTGCAAAAGTGTATTTAATTGCAACGCCTATGTATTATGATCGATAGCTATTATATGTATTTCATTGTGGAATGTGGTCCAACCAAATGTGTCAGTTGCAAAGAATGCTCTTCATGTGCTTTTCTGTATACATATATATGTATTTTTTTTGCGCAGAAAAAGAAAAACGCCTACCGAGTTTGTTCGTAATGAGGGCAGGGTTAGAATGTTTTATTGCTTGAAACGTATATGCTGGTGTAGGTCTACAATAGCTATATACGTACCAAAGATCGACAGCTTGGTTGAAGTTTTAAGTATAGTTTTGGATATAACTGCCTTTTTTTTTTTTTTTTTTCGTTTTTCCTTCGGAAATGCCGCAGACTGCATTCCAATTGGACCTATAATTGATTAGATTTAGGTATGCGTATTTGACACTGAACTGGTTGCGAATTATTTTCCAATGTTTGAAAATAAATGTTGTTTTTCTTTCTCCTGCACTGCACTGTACTGTTTGACTTGTCGAATTCGCAGGTTCTAAATATAATTGAAATTATTGCAAGATGCTTGTTTGAAAATCATTACAGTATCCGCAAGAGGGGCCGTAATCTACGTATTAGATTGACCTTTGATTTCAACTTTTGAGAATTTAACGTCATCCTACCTCACCTTGCCATCATTTTCAATTTGTGTGAAACGAAATATTCTGGATGGCTCCTTCATTCTACTTCGTCGCCCTTCCAAGTTAAGCTGAAAGTGTGAAAACTGGCCAGTGCATTCAGAAGCGGTCTTAAATCAGAAGTGTAGTGAGGCCAACTTCCCAGGGGAGGGGGAAGATGTATATGAAAAATGTGCTAACTAAAATCTATAACCTTTCCAACTTTTCCAACTTTTTTTTGCAAATTGTACATGGTTTCTATGGTGTAAAAGCACTGTTTTTGGGCGACCAAGTTCACAAAATTGAAAGAATCAATAATTATTTTCATAGCCGAGCAAAGCGAGGGTGAAATTTAAAAAAAAAAAATGTTTTTTGTTTGCATCAAAATAGTATTTTTAAAAGTTCCAAATTCATGTCGATAACTTTGCGTGCTTGCCACAATTTTTCTCTTTCTTTCTCAACCAATTTTTTGCCAACTTTTCACAATTTACAAGTTTTTTTATTAATTTTCTCTGCTAAACAGGGAGGTCCCTCTTTGAGTATAGCTCGTTATCGACTTTTTGGTGCTATTGCACTTCATTTGCTACCCCTCCGAATAGCTACAAAAATAATTCTGGACCAAAATAGGTAATTTTGATTTTTGGGTGTGAAACACGAAAATATAGTTCTGGGTACAAAGTTGCAAAAATGTAATTTTTGGTAAGAATATGAAGTTTTAGCCGCAAACATGTTAGTTTTTTAAGCAAAGGTGTAAGTTTTGGGGAAAAAATATTACTTCATAAAACATGTAAGTTTGACTCCAAAAATCTAAGTGTTTGCGCCAAAATGTAATTTTCGTTGCAAAAATGTAAGTTTAGGTGTGAAAGTATAATTTTTGGTATGAAAATGAAATTATAATTTTTGGTGCGAAAATGTAATTTTGGGTGGGAAAATACAAATTTTGTAGCGAACAGAATTTTTCAGTGCAGAAAATTATTTTTGGATGGAGTTTGGTCACTATTTGGGTTCGTTTCACGAATATCTCGCCTCCAAATTTAGATATGCAGTTGAAATTTGGCATGTAAAAATAAAAATCTTGGATGTAATCGAACTTTTGGTTGCAAAAAATTTTGGAAGTAAAATGAATTTCGTGTGTAAAAAATTTTCGGGTTGTTATTGGAATTGAATTTTCCTAATCGGCATTGCGAGTAGGAAGTCAACCCCCCCCCCCCAGGCACATCTAGGGTTCCTTCAAATTCCCAACTCAATTTGGGGGGTGGGAGGGAGTTATGCGAGGAACAAATCCAAAAAATAAGAAAAAACCATATATTAGGGGCTGTGGAGGGGTGAAACGGGGCTGAAAAGTCGAGACCCCCAAAATGCACATCTAGAGCTCGTACTAAACGTACATATCTAATTTCAAATTCCTAGTTCAATTTGAAGGGGAGTTACTATGTGCTGGACGAACTCAAAAACCTCCAAAAATGAGAAAAAGCAATCTAAAAACCACTTTTTTTGTGGGTGCGAGGGGGTGTAATGGAGCGAAAAAATTGAACCCCCAAAACGCACATCTAGAGCCCCAACTCAATGTACATACCAAATTTCAACTTTCTTGCTCAATTTGGTGGGGGATAGGGGAGGGGGAAACCCCCATACCTCCACTTCTAATTTATTTAGTAGGTTGATTTTCGGATTATGCTGTACAACATTTGATTCTCTATCAATTAGCTTAAAAAAGGGCAATTTTTTTGTATTTTTGACCCTTCAGTACCCCCTTCCGCTAAAATGGCGCCAAACTGGTAGTTTTACCCAAATTTATCTTCACTCATCATATCTAATCCGCTGCCGAACTGAGTCGATTGAACGAGTTGGGGCGATTTTGGTCGGTATCAAGGAGTAAATAATTTTAATGGTGGGGGGGGATGCAAATAAAAATAAATATCTGACATGGTTAAAAATCGTCTTAATGGTCTTCTAGAACCCTAAAACTGATTTTGTTGACATTCCCCTCCTCTCCTCATCCATCTTTAATCGATAGACTGCAATAGCCTGGTTTTCATTGATAATACATGACGTAGAAAATCAGGCTAAAAAAAAACTAGCAGTTCGTCTCCGCCTTCAAATTGAGCTAGGGGCTTGTCATGTGGCACATCAGTTTAGTAGGAATTCTGGATGTACTTTTTGGGGGTTTAGACTTTTAAGCTCCAACGTACCCCTGCCTGGCATAAGAAAAAGTCGTTAGTATTTATCGAGTTTATTCGATACATATTATCTCCTTCAAATTAAATTAGGAGGTTTAAATGTTACATATGGATTTAGAGGGAGTGCTGAATGTGTCATTCGAAGAGCTTGCACTGTTCAAATTCATCGGTTGTTTTTCGGTGGTTTTTACAATTTTTCGAGTCCTTCCCCTCCCCCTTACTTATATCTTCCCTACAAATTGATCTTGGGGGTTAGAATTTGGTATGTAGATGTAGTGAAGATTTCAAGTATGCCTTTTGGAGGTTTCAGCTGTTCGTGTATTGCAGGAGAGCTGTTTTGTTATCCATTCCACAATTGAAACAATGCGTTCTCTTTTTTTTTTTGAGTGTAATTTGAAATTTTACGATTTAATCGAATGCAATTTAAACCATATAAGCGAACAACTGCATTTCATTCATATGTAGCTAGATTTATGTATAGATATCGATTAGGTTACGTGCTCATGCGAGTACATAGTTACAGCTGATAAGTACCTGTATACCCTATTACCTATTACATTCTATTTGCATATCAAAAACTGCCATGATCGAATTAATCGCTGCAGTAATTACAAATCGTACACCGATTCGATTTCTTCTTTAATTGCTATTGCTGCCATTAAGTTGTCGCGGCTAAGTGAGTGATGAAGGTAATGAAAAAAACGCAAATATTGAGCACCATTATTACGACATATGCACGCGCCCAAATCAAATACCTAGCAGGGGGGGGGGGTAGGTAGTTGGCATAGCTGCATTCTACACAGATATAGACACATCTACGTAAACTAATCGAACGAAATAATCGCGTTCAACCGAAAGTCATTGACGTGTAAGTATACGATGTGTATCGAAGGCTGCATGCACATTACGCGTGTATTTCATCAGCTAGGTATAGGTATAGGTACCTATATTTCGGTTAAGGTGGCGGGAAAGAGCGAGAGAAATATTCGATCAAGTATGACAAATTACGACCTTTAAATTTCCCCGTACGTAGTATGCCTCCTCGTTTGTGTATTTTTATTTAACGACAGAGCAAGCCAATGCAACACGGTGGCAACTAAGCATATACCAAGAGACCGACTAAAGTTATACTAGAATCTGTCTGTACTGTCTATACTATGAGAAAAGGATCGCATTACACCGATGTACTAGAGGAGATTGCAAGATACCTACATGTACATGTATATATTAGCTGCATCTACTGTATATACTTGTTTTGGACGCTACACATATTACCATACCTACTACTTAATTCGACATAGGCCAAAAAAAGAAGTCGTATAGGTGTTGTACATGCATATAATACTCGATATCGTATATTGGGTATAGAATAGAGAAGAAAGGTCAGAGCAGAAAAAAAATCGAGAAGACGAAGAAATTAATAACGCGTTATTAAATAAATCGTACAGATAAAAAATGATAACCAGTCGAAAAGTAGAAGCTGAACCGTTTATACGCACTTGTGTGTAATTAAACGACAAAGAACAAATAGCCCAAGTTCTCGCTATAAATAATAAACTGCCCCCGTAGGCAGAACTACCGTTTTAATTTGACATAAATGAATTAGGCAAATGATGCGGAGAGAGTAAGGGAGAGAGATGTAGTATTTTCACGAAGAAACCAACGTCCAGTTATACACGCCAAGCTGCGGAGAAAACCGTCCGCGCAGAGGGAGGAAGTAAGGTACAGCGGAGGAATAAAAATCCATATAAAGTGAGCATAGTGTGTATTACCCACCTATAAACACGTATCCTACAAACAGAGATGAAAAGAGAGAAAGAGAGATTCAGACGGAGAAAGAATAGTAATGATAAAAAAAAAAAAAAAAAAAAAAAAAGATGGACCAATGTTGCCATCAGTTGTTTTTACAAATGGATCGTGTTATACTATACTATTATATGAATAATAAACAACTCGTCTCAGTTGTTAAAAATAATTTAATATTTTAGCCGTTATATAATTTCGGTGGGGCCTGCTCGCGGTCGCTCGTAATACCATATAATTATGTAGGATTTAATTGTACACTCCTTCCTTGTATATCGGTTTATGCGTAAATTAATTTAAGCGGCGCAAATTCTCTGATGAAAGTGGACGTTTCGCTTCTAGGACTTTACGCGCTTTAATTATTTTCCTATTCGGATGATGATGTGTGTGTGTGTGTCTGTGCGAGAGAGTTAAAGGAGGAGGATTATTGTTCGTGGTCTTATGTGATTTTTTTTTTTTTTCCTTTTTTTTTTTTTTTTTTTTTTTTTTTTTTTTTTTTTGACAAGCTCGTATCGTATCGTCTGCTCAACATCAACATCATCAACATACATATATTGGTCGTCTCTTGGGCAAAATGAGAAAATATACTACAGACTCGTGTTCGCAGGTGGTGAAGAGAATTTAGTACGAGCGAAAGCTGAAGAGAGGCGCGATGAAATTAATACTGTGACAAGAGCGGCTCCTTTTTTCGTCTCTAGCTTGAGATACGAACGAGACGTATTTCAATTAAAGTTTTGAAAGTTTTAATTTGACTCGTTGGTTCGTTTGTTCGCTTTACAGACGGACGAAAGGTGTGAAGTATAAGGTGCGCGAGAGAATCATCGCCAATGGGCGGCTCCTCGAGGAAGCGCGAACTTATCAAAGGAAATATTTCCCCACGGTTGTTGTACGTTTTTTACCTACATATGTATAACAGGTAGTAGTAGAGGTCAAACTGTACGGAATAAAATTTCAGCCTCAACAACGAGTCCGTATACATTCATAGGTACAGATATTAATACCATACGAGTAGACCAGATACGTACGTACCAATGCCCATGTACTTGAAACTTAACGTAATTACAGCCTTATCATTCTAGACAAATTGGATATCTCTCGTGTCATCGCCTAGCCACGATACAAAGTGCACTGTAAAAAATCTAAACGTTCAGATAGTAAACTCGAAAGCATTCTATCCATTTTATATTTACAATTAAACGTAACTAAATCACAATCCTTTGTATTTTTTATCACCAAGAGGTCGACATTATCTGTTAAATTATTTCAACCCAATTTAGAATATTTTTATCACTCTAATACGTGTTTGAAATGCAATGACTGATGGGCAGGAATGAAGGTGAGATCAGCCTTTTCAAGCAGCGCGAGCAGAAAATAAAAAAATAACAAAGGAGTTATCCTTTTTTTTTTTTTGACTTCGATAAACCTCAGATTCTTTGGTATGTGAAATATGTATGGGTTTCCGAATTTTCACTCTAGTTGCACCCCCTTTTTTATACAGCTCACCGAGAAATAGATTAAGGTAATATTTTTAGAAAATTTTAAACGACTGTTGCGTATCGTTAGATAATCCTACAAAATAACTTTAGACGCGAAAACAATTCCTATCTGACTCCCCCTGCCCCCCTCCCTCCATGTTTTACATATTTTAAGACGCGTTTGAGGGATAATTTTGAAATTTATACCAATGTAGGTACCGTCAGGGCAAGAATCTATATGATTTTTTTTAACTTTCCATCTGATGGGGGGAGGGGTATTCAAAAAAAAATCAAATCACTATAATTCTAGACCCTATAGGACTGCAACAAAAAAAAAATTCTCTCGAAATGTGTATTCTTATGTACACGCTATCCCAGAAGCATCGTTTAATTTTTTTAAGTGGTAGGTCATGCCCAAAAATGTTACAAAAATTCAAAAAATTGTATTTACTTCCAAAGCTATGCAGTTTATGCAAAAATTGATCACAAACGAACTTGTTCTGTGTGAAATTCTGCGTCAAGAAATATGGTCAAAAATTTGGTTGAGACGTACGCATTTGTGCTGAAAGTGCTTAAAAAATCCAACGTACTAATTTTTGCTGATTTTTTTCAAAAAAGTTCATACCGATGAGCCAATTTTGAAACTTTGTGTAGTTACTGCTTAGATGAGTATGAAACCGTATTCCTGCATTGCCGAAGTTTCGGATCCCCTTTTTTGAATCTTATTTTCCTAGTACTCATCGTCATTTTCCCATTTATGAGATAAACCGAAGGTTTTTACAGCTTTAAGCTGGTTCCAGTGTTTGAAAAAAATTGCACGATGCTGCTGGTAAAAAATGTCTATCGAAATGCATACGTCAAGAAATTCCTTCAGCCTTGTTGAATTTCAGAGCCATGATGTTTACCCTGTTCTCACTTCAGCGTGGAAAATTCTAACAAAATTCCTATACGTGGGCTCTTGTGGTTTCGCTGTACATCTGCATATGAATTTCGGAGTAACACCCTCCTCTCTGAAAAACAAATTTTTTGTGATTGGTGTACAGGAGCAGGATGAGAAGGGGAATTACTTTTTGCGCTGATAATATCTTATAGTTTGTTCTAGAATTTTATGTAAGGGTCGTTTCACCATTCTTGATTAGTGGTAGAAGGGGGGGAGGGTGTCCTATCATCTCTTGCTACAAATTTTGTTCGAATAAAGGAAGACGAGTCTACTTTCGATGCATATTTCAGTCGATGTTTCTTCGATTGATTTTCCAAACTATCGTAAAATTATAACTAGAGAGGCCAATAGGAGGCTAAAAATTTCAACAGAGGCAAAAAAAATTTAATCAAATTAGGTGGGAGAGCTTAAATTAAAAAGTATTATTTTTTTAGTAATTTTAATAAGCCTTTTCCACAGTAGATTAATCAATTAAATGATTAGTGTTTATTGGGGGGGGGGGGGTTGAAGGGGGATTTTTTAGCTTTTTTTTTTTT
>FIZR01003562.1:16590-37603 GCA_900060175.1 Ferrisia virgata
GGGGGGGGGGGGGTTGAAGTGTGATATTTTAGCATTTTTTATTTTTGGTTGCGGGGTCATTCCGTACCGGAAGCTGAGTAATTTTTTTGACGAGCCTCTCGGTCTATCGTTCACCACTCATTACGCTCATGAAATTTTGTCTTGTGATATTTTAAATATGATATTCTGCAATATATCACATGGTTAAGATCATTCGAAAAAAAAAAAAACAAACAAACTCGAATTGTATCATTGCGTTCGTGAGATGAAAAAGTAATACGATAAAAGGTGTATAGGTATTCGTATAGTATTTATACACACGATACACAGATATAGGCCTTCGAAGATAATTTCAAGGTAGCCAAGCGATCATATGTGGGGGAAAAGGCGAAAAAAAAAAGGGATATATTTTGGTACATCGTAGCTACGTAATACTCTATGGGAGGTCTTCAGCTCGGACCACGTAAACGTCAACAAAAACGATTTTCAGTTATGTAGTTTATCGCGATGAAATTCTTTTCAGCCGAAACAGTGGAAGGAGGATGGCGCGGAATTTAATGAATTATTGTAAGATAAAAATTTACCCTATAAAATGCGATACGATATGCCAAATGTCTGACCTGCACCTTTTAACAATTCAACTGAAGCGTCTTCTCAGTTTCGCTCTATACGCGTCTGCTGGTCTGAACTGAACGCTGTATGGTCCTTCTCACCCACTTTATTTATAAGATGGAATTAATGATGTTTAAAAACGACCCAAATTCGCCGTTTATCTGCTGCATGGTTTCGTATTTTTTGGTAAGATAGCTAAGTATAGATATAGAGGGCAGCGAAACGTACCACTACGAAATGGGCTCCCGCCACTATTGAATGATTTATTCTGAAAATATCGAAAGGACCGTTTTAATAAGTTACTCGATTGTAGAGTGTAGAAAAAAAAGAGACCGACTTTCTAACGGAATTTTCGCTCACTTATTAAGAAATAGTAATAATAGTAAACGCGTGACAACGTATCAAGTTAAACTTCCTTCAAGGTTCGCCGATTTTATGATTTAAATAACCGCGCGTAAAGACACAGGTTAACGCAACAGATCCTTTTTTTTTTCTTCTTCTTCTTCTTCTACTTGTTTCTCATAATTGGATATTCGCATTCTGTAGGTATAGAGAGGTACAAGTATATTTTAGAAGAAGATATTACTGTGTAGATGGAGGTCGAGAGTCGAGAGGGTGCGATGGGAGGTCCATGGTGTCAGACTGTGCGAATTAATTTACTTTTTAAATTATATTCGAGTTGGAAAGATACGAAGAAACATACGTACGTGTATTTTTTTCAATTCAGTTTTAGGTTCGGATTTGGTTAGATTTCCAAGAATTAATTTGTATATACTCGTATACGGGATACGTAGAGTACGTCTAAATTTACCTATTTATTGGGAATTGATAGTTCGCGTAGGTGGAAAATTTTCCCATGTGGAATTGAAACGCGTTAAAAATTGCTGAGCAGCGAGCACAATTACAAATATAATGTACCTGTGGTACATGTTGACTTTTAAGAGTAGTATGATCAAATTAATAATTGTACCCTTGTTGTATTCGTGTTGATGGTACGATATGATGTGTGTTATGCTATAGAAACAAATCAGATCTCGTAGAAGTGAGGCAAAGAGTCGGTATAAGAGATAGAGAGAGAGAGAAAGAGAAAGAGAGACGCGTTTCACACGATTCCAGGATCTTTGTGTTTAAGCCAAGGTTTTACCTTGATTCTATAGAAACGTACAGTAATTTATTCATCGCTAGATTCGAACCGATGATAATAATAATGAATGGTATCCGAGCTACCCACAGCACTATTGATAAGCTTCCTCGTATCGGGTACCATCTCGTAGCTCTTTCTTATACTATCTGTATACTCGTCTCTCCCTGGCAGTACACTACGATACTTTGTTGTTGCATTGCCAGTACCAGCATCCGTACTACATGCAGCATTCCTATGGTGAACTTTGGGGAAATGTTTCACGGTGATATATGGCGTTCTCGGTGATAATTAGTCAATTTTTATTTCTATTCTTAAGACTAAATACCAGCGTGATTTTGCTTCCCTATCATATTTTTATCACTTCGTGTCCAGCTGGATTTTTCGTGCTGTATGAGGCGAATGCCAAAATATCTACGTACTCTGTCCCCGAAGTCCATCCGAAATGAATACTGAGTCTATGCATTGCGTGATGTACATCGATTATTGGTCAGTTTTGACCACACTCGTGTCACAACGTTGTACATCTTGTTTTGTGAATAATTATGTTGTTTGATTATTTCATTACAATTTATCAGCGGTAGTTACGTGGGCGAGATGATGAAAATCGTTTGTTCATTTATGAACGAGCACCTTTGAACGAATGCGATGGAATTAGCCTAAATTTTTCGCACAGATCTTGGCTGTTACATTTTATTGCACAATCATAAAACTGAAGGAAGACGGTGTTTTGGAAATTTTTTTCATTGCTGTAGAAGTTCATTCTTTGTCATTTTCGAGCATACGCGAAACATTAATACTAAAAAAAAAAAAAAAACATTATGCATTGTTCAACGTTACGACTGAGAAATAGAATGACATTGGATCAAAATCCAAACAGTTTAAAATTTCATTGAGAATGCTGCAAGTGGAAAATCGTTTTTTTTTTAAATTAATAGATAGAGAGTGAAAAAGTTATAGCTGACTTTAATCGAGTTAACAAGGGAGTTGCTTTTACAGTCAGACTATTCAAAAACCTCGAATTAAAATTTTCAAGCTGCCAAAATGGTTTTTCGAGTTATTGGCAAATTTTCAAAGATATTCCCCGCAAATGACAAAATCAGCTTATAAATAAATTTTAAAAATTTATAAAAATTCTACAAAACCACTTTGTCAGCTAAAATTTTGTTTTTAACGTGGAAAACCAAAGTTGGACTAAATGCCACTGTAAGGTCTCGATCGATATCCTTTATTAAAATTTATGCATCGAAAGAAGTACACGAATAAAGAACATTATCACTAGAATTTCAGCTGTCAAAGTTCAAATTTTAATTTTTTACGATTTTCTTTTTCAAAATTGAAATCCTTGATAAAAGGCTTAAAAGCGCTTTTTCTATAATTTCGTGGCTCATTCGTGACTTTTTAATGAGCAACGCATCCAGTTCCAAACATTCATTTCCATTTTACTATTATTGAATAATTTTTTAATTTCGCCTCCAATTGCTCTTGTAAAAAAAAAAAAAAAAAAAAAAAAAAATACATGGATGGAGCAAAAAAGCATTCGAAGTTGTCAGGTCGGAACACTATCTCAATTTTTCCATTAGAAATAGATCATAAGATAATGTTATAGGCAGAATTTTTCTGCCAAAATGAATTTTTAGATTTTCTGCAAAGGCTATAGCAAGGTAAGGAGGACAATTTACCCTTGGGTCTTCAAAGTCCAATTTTTTTGATCGACTATTTAAGCACTGGTAAAAGATGATTATTAAGCGCATTCGCGATTCTTCATCTCGTCTCTGATCGGTGGAGGGGGGATTTTTGCATTAATTTTTTATGAAAGTGAAGGTACATAGTAAGAGTGTTGTGGAATTTTTTCTGATTTTTCGAACCTTTAGTATGACCTTGAAATTGGCTTTGAAAAGTTTGAGTGGTCTTGTAAGCCCCCATTTTAAAGCTGGAAACTTAAAAAAAATTTCTTTTTACACCTTACTTATTTTTTTTTCAAATTTTTTGAAGCAATAGCTGGAGAAAATTTTTTGAATTTCCAACTCTAAAATAGAGTCTCACAAGCTCTCTAAAAGTTTTCAAAGACCATTTCAAGATCATATTAAAGGTCTGAAAAATCTGAAAAAATTTCTCAGCATTCTTGCTATGTACTTTCACTTTCATTCAGAGTTTGAAAAAAATCAGGTAAAAATTTGTGGAGAAAAAAAATAATGTAACCCCCTTCCCTCCCTCCTCCGACAGTGGCGAAATAAAAAAAAAACACGAATACGTTTAAAAATAGTATTTCACCAGTAGATACCCAAATAGTCTCTTTATAAAATTTGATTTCTGAGACCTAAGGGCAAATCATCCTCCTTACTCTGACTATAGCCTTTCTAAAAATTCGTTGTTAAATTCATAATTCACTTATACCACCTGAAAGAAAATTTTTATAAATTCGCTAAATTTCACCAAAGTCCAAAGTCCTCTATTAGTAGCAAAACCTTGACTTTTTATCTCAAATTCAATTCCGAACAAACCAATAAAAATCTGTTTGTTTTAACCTAGAAGCCTGCGATAATTTACACACTCGACTAGTTGAAATAAAGTGAAAATTAGGTTGATGATGCTTCGAGGTGTTGTTGGAAGAAGGGTGGTGAAGAGGGAGAGGTGTTTCACTAGACATGAATTTTCTATGATCTGATATTGGTTGGAGATGGCCAAGTCGACGCACATCGGTAAATTTTAAGCTGTACGAAATCTCATTGCTTCGGTATAAATGAAATTTTGTTGAATTCTGTTCAATTTTATTCGATGTTAAACTCCAGAAAATTTCAAAAACAGGCTGAAATTTCGATTGCGATGCTTTTAAAGTACCAATACAGCATCTTTCAGAGGTAAGGTTATCAAAATTTCAAAGTAAGCTCAAAATTGGGAAAATTTTTCAATGAAAATAAATGAATTTTTTCCCGCAATTCATTATCATTTTTCTGACAAATTTTCATATTTTCTTATTCAAATTATGTGCTCTTGAAAAATCAGTGCTTAGAATAGATTCGAATCGAATATCGATCGTAGGTGAAAGAAGACCCTACGAGGCGTACTCGGAGGTGAAAAAAATTCCGCTAAAATTTCACCTTCTTTGTAAGGTACTATGGAAAATAACCAATTCTAATCGAAGTGTATCCTATTCCTACATGGTAGTTATGTATCGCAAACGCTTACACGATTGCTCTATGATAACGACTAAAATTACATACATTATTCTGCATATATCTGTATATATATGTTGGCTTAAGTCTGAGAAGGATGCGGTGGTTTGAGAAGATACGATGGGAATTTTTCGGCATAACGTTTATTGGTATAGGTGAAAATTGACGCTACTGCATTTCGTCGAATTATCGTCTTTATCGATATTGGTGCGAATGATTTTAAGTATAGACTATACGTATAATAGGAATTAATAGGTATGTAGCAGTAACGTTCGACGATGCAAGCTTTCCTTAAAAGTGCATAATATACCGTCGTATACAACTCGTAAGTGTACCTGTCTTCTTATTAGCATAACTACATTATAATAATCTTTTATAGCCGGCTCTGTACAGCGAAGGGGGTCGTTGTTACGTTATGGCGTTGCATAGACCACGATATCTGGACTCTAGGATATGGAAGTAGAGAGTAGATACATAGTTAAAGTAGCCCAAACGCCTTAGCTAGATTTGATGGCGCCGGTGGCCGGTATTCGTTGCGCGACAAAGCAAGTTTTTCTCTCGGTTGACACGCTACCGAAGAAGCGTAGCGTCGTCGTCAACGAGCACGGGCACCTGGTTTTTAAATTTATGCGATCGATTCGTTGTTGTTACTCTTGTTGCAGCAGCCAAATATTTGAAAATTTATCGGCTTCGGCGAAAAATTTAATTAGTATTTACGACGTGGAACGTGCCGTGTCACTGTGGCCATTCTCCGATACAGATAGATACCTGAGCTACGATGGTGACGCGACGCGACGTACTCCTCGTTTGCTAGTATAATTTTCCATACCACATTCCTCAACTTCGACGATCATATTTTCGGTGCGATGAATTTTTTTAAATCGACGATGACGTTTTTCCGTTTCTTCTTGCTCACTTTACAAATCGTCTACTTTTACCCGTCGAGATTCGAGAACGAGAAACGTCAACTTAGGCAGCTAGATAGATAGATTTGTCGGATGGTTTCTCTCTCTCTCTTTCTCTCTCTCTCTCACGTGATATTAATGAGCAATAAATAAGGTAGGAATTTAATTAAGTTGTTTTACATACGTACGTCAGTTTGATATCGGGTATGTTGAAATGGCGTTTGTTGTGATAATTAGATTTTTGAAATTTTTCACCCATAAGTTGATGGTAGTTTTTCAAATGTTTAGTGTCGTTATCATGCGATCTCCCAGTGGAGGATCGTGATTACGTGTAGGTAGACTATAGGTAGCATTTCGATGCCAAATGCTGCACAGCTTACTCAGTAGAATACAATGTTGCATGTTTAATAATATGGGTTATTTAAAAACGTACCGATTCGATTTCCAATTTCTGGTATGTGAAGGGTGAAGATAGAATCGGGACCAGGTTTGAAAAAATTTTTTACTCGGTGTGTACGAGTATCCGTTTGTAACGAATAAATTTGAACCTAGTTCGACAAGTCTTCCACATTCTAGTACAGATACCTGCGTTGTGGTGGCCAATTTTTTTTATTATTATTATTTTTCGATTCTGGTTTCATCAATTATGTGGATAAGATAGTGGAAATTTTCTCTATCTGAATCGAATAATTTGTAGGATTGATGAGATTCGTGTTGCAACTCTTATTTCATCCCAACAAAATTGAAAACATCTTCTTGCAAGTTTTTCTGGTGATTTTTACAAATGAAAGCCCGCATCATTATTGTGATCTGGGAATGTACGTGTCACAAAATTAAAAGAAAAAAGTTTACAACAACCTTCAAGCTGATATTCAAGATACGGATAGTCCGGATATTGATGGTCAATTATTGACAGTTCGCGTTTTGATTGTCCCCTATTGACGGTCAATTTTTGACAATCTACAGTTGACTATCAATTATTGATGATCAAGTGTTGATGTATCTGGACCATGAAGAATTGACATTCTAAACCTTGATGGAGCGGAGGCTGATGGTCCACTATTGTTGGTCAACACTTGTCAGTCCACTGTTGACCATCAATTGCTGATGATCAAGTGTTGAAGGATTTGGACCATCGGGATCGGGCAGTTCAAATCTTGATCGCGTGAGTGTCGATGGTCCACTATTGTTGGTCAGCACTTGTCAGAACACTATTGACCATCAACTGCTAATGATTGAGTGTTGAAGGATTTGGACCATCGGGATCTGGCAGTTCAAATCTTGATGGCGTGAGTGTTGATGGTCCACTATTGTTGGTCAGCACTTGTCAGTCCACTGTTGACCATCAACTGCTAATGATCACATGTTGAAGGATTTAGACCATCAAGATCTGACAGTTCAAATCTTGATGGCGTTAGTGTTGATGGTCCACTACTGTTGGTCAACACTTGTCAGAACACTATTGACCATCAACTGCTAATGATTGAGTGTTGAAGGATTTGGACCATCGGGATCTGGCAGTTCAAATCTTTATGGTGTGAGTGTTGATGGTCCACTATTGTTGGTCAGCACTTGTCAGTCCACTGTTGACCATCAACTGCTAATGATCACATATTGAAGGATTTGGACCATCGAGATCTGGCAGTTCAAATCTTGATGGCGTGAGTGTCGATGGTCCACTACTGTTGGTCAACACTTGTCAGTCCACTATTGACCACCAACTGCTAATGATCAATCAAGTGTTGAAGGATTTGAACCATCGGGATCTGGCAGTTCAAATCTTGATGGCGTGAGTGTCGATGGTCCACTACTGTTGGTCAACACTTGTCAGTCCACTATTGACCACCAACTGCTAATGATCAAGTGTTGAAGGATTTGAACCATCGGGATCTGGCAGTTCAAATCTTGATGGCGTGAGTGTCAATGGTCCACTATTGTTGGTCAGCCCTTGTCAATCCACTGTTGACCATCAACTGCTAATGTTCAAGTGTTGATGAACTTAGAGTGTCAAGAGTTGACAGCACAAATCTTGATGGTGAGAATGTTGATAGATTTGGACCATCAAAAGTAGAGAATACTAGTACTATTGGTTAAACCTACCAATGTTAATACTACTGGTAACCTATGTTATGCCATTGTTGACTGATAGTGTTCTACTGGTAATTGGTAACCAATGCTATAGTTCCTAGTAAGTCATGTTGTACCACTGGTAACCTATGAAGCATCACTGGTAACTCATGCTACATCATTTGTAAATAATGTTATGCCACTGGTAACTAATGATGTGACCAGAGATAAACCACCTGATGATCAGCAATGTACCATTGTAAACCAACAATGTACCATCAGTAACCAATGATGTATCACTGGTAGCCAGTGATTGGATCTATAGGATTTCCCCCTGGTTGCCGATAATATATGTGTATAAGTTGTATACCACTGGTAACCACTGGTATTATCCTTGATACTTCTTCGCATGTGTTAGTTTACACCGGTCTCATATTTCTTTGAAAATGGCCATTGTAACTGTGTAGTTTGCTTTAAATAATGTAAAAGTCTACTTATGGTATTGCTTTTATTAGTGTGGATATTTTCCATCTCTTAGCTGGCATTACACATTCATTGAGTGGTACTCCTCAACAGAGGTGATGATCAGAATGTACTGTTTAGAAGTGTAAATGTAGGATCCAATATAGATGGTCTTTTGTGCCGTTTGATTGAGAAAAAAATCGGAATTCCCTGTCAATTGAGTAACTCTGTCTAGTAGGTTTTCCTTCAATAGGTGCATCATTTTACTCTCCTCTTCTTAGCAACTTCCACTGTCTGCCTGCACCATCGCAATCATTACCAACACTCGAATTCCTAGGTTTTGTTAATCTATCGATATGAATCTCGATAGAATGACTTTTTGATCATCACTATGATCCATTTCTTGTCATTGATAGATACTGGAACGACATTTGAGTTATTAGAAGGTACGATGGTACGCAGTGATTTGTATTGTACGCAGATATCAGATATCTAAATACGATTAGTAGGTACTAGGTAGACGTGCTCAACTACCTATGTGCCTACGTATATATTGACTTATGTAGGGATTATTTTATAGGCGAAATGTGGTAGAAATCGTTTGTGTCCGCGTCGTTGTAGAGAAAATAATTGGCTAATATAATATAATCTCGCAAATCTTTTATCGTTATCTTGCGAAAGGTGTTCAACTTTTAATACCGGTGCTATAAAAGAGCAGGTAAGCATAAGCACTATGCACCAAGCACTAAGCAGGCGTCCAACATTAAACGAAACAGACACACACCGAGAGATAGATATACCAGAAATTTCAACCGGTGTGTGAAGGATTTGCGCGAATGTGATGGCGTCTCGGCCCGAGCTTGTTTACTTATCTAACGATTACGATGGTTTCATAAACGATTCCAAAATAGATGTTTACTAAAAAATCGTCGAGCATTAGAAAGAATGGAATCATACATATGTACCAGTATTGATGTACCATAAGTAAAGAATGAAAAGAAAACAAACGTAGACGCTGCTTTACCGCCTATCCAACTGTTATCGTCGACGCCAGACTAGAAAATACGTGTACAGTCAAATTCGCGCTGATGGATTAGTGATTTATTATTTACGGATATATATGGTATTATGTAGAACCAGAATTCTATAGAGACGTCGATTATAATTTTTTTTTTTTTTTTTTTCATTCATTTATTTATACAAGCACGTATGCAACTAGTGGCTTTGACGAGGGTATGTGGAGCGACGCAGAAAGCAAGGAGGTGCGGAGCGGCTCGATCGAATTAAATAATACGTTGGAAATTACTGTAGCTAGCTGGCTTTTTGGTTATCTGTCATGTTAAGAGGTGATTGAGTAGCAGAGCCCGTCATATTGGTATATTTGCTAGTCTCCCATTTGATGTATCAATCAGCATTAATTACTTGTGGAAGGTGTTTTTTTTTTGTTCGGTTTTATTTTTCGTTTACACGGTGCTCGGTAGGTATACGTATATAGGTACTATACGCTACGTCGATGGTTGATGGCTTCTTTTTTTTATTACGAGTATATCTATCTCTCTTGGACGTCATAAATCTTCGATATAAGTTTTTAATTTAGCGGACGGACTAACCGTCCAAAGCAGCAGGAACGAATGAGACGTACTAAATGGAAAGTGCGTATTTACCTATTAAGAATTGGTTTTTTTTTTTTGCTCCTCACGCGTCCAGTCCTCTGTGAAATACTCGTTGTCTAGTCGAATTACCAAACTCGCTGTGTGTTTTCGTAGAACAATTCATCATATTGAATTCATTTTTTTCAGTCAAACTCTAATAGTATTTGTATAGCCGAAGATTAGAATTTTATCGAGGAAACGGGAGCTAAACATGCCATCGTAATTTTCGATCTAGCGGAATTTTTTCGATATTTCTCAATTTTCACTTTGAAATTTCTTCGTGAATTACATTTCAAAAGTTTCCATTTACCGTAATGCTTTTTCGAATTCAACTCTATTGAAAATTAGCTTAAAATTATTTTTTAAAGCCTGCTTGAAATAAAAATTAGCACAAATATAAGCAGTGTTGAGAGTTTTTCGGCTTCAAGAAGTAATTTAGACCATCCAATCCTACCCTGCTCTACCCCCCTGATGACAAATATCGATCATTTTCATTTATTTATCACCATTTTCTTCTGCCAAACTATTTATCTTTACCCAGCTCGTTACCAAACTAAGTTCGCAAAATTTGGGTGGTACGCTTGGATGAGGGGAGAGGGGAGGGATTTTCTATACATGAGTGAGGATGACCTTCGATCGAAATTCAGCGATGTCCAAATTTGGAGATCTAGTGATGAAGGGCTAAAATTGCTGAAATTGTTTGTTTTAAAACAAATCCATAAAAAATCAAAAGTCATGCTACATATTTCAGAATTAGCCACCTATGTCGATTAGGAGGGAAGAAATGCGGATTTTTTCCTCTTTTTGATCTTGAAAAAAGATTGTTCTACACAATCTTTCCTCCAAGGTAAGTGAGATATCCTGAATGGGTTTTTTGGAAATTTCTGAGCCAAATTGCACCCCTTGCCCCTCTCTGCAGCTCCATAAAAGTAATTTTTAGTAAGTTTTTCTTCTTTTTGGACTTTGTTCTAAGCATATTTCTCCTCCAACTTGAGCTAGGGGGGGGGGGTCGGAATTTTTTATGGTAGATTTATTGTTGGTTTTGGGGTTTCAGCTGTTCACTCCGATGTGTACCTGCACTTTACCACTGATTAAGAAAAAACACCGTAAAGCACTTTTCAGCCTGATTTTTTGTGTCATATGATCAATGAAATCGGTTTTGGGATCCTAAGAAATAATTGAGATTATTTTTGGTCATGTCATGAATTTATTCCGTTTATTTTTTTAATTTTTCCCTCCGAAATTGAAAATCATTTGAACAGCTCGATACAGACAATAATTGGCTAAATTTGGGCAATAGGCTAAGATTGGTAACGAATTTAATATTATTGAGTGAAGATTATTTTGGGTCAAAAAATAGTCATGCCCTTTGATGAGGTGTTGAGAGGAGAAAAAAATGGCAAAAATTGAAAGTTTTCAAACCAATCAGTAAATAATCAAAAGTTGTACGCCATATCTAAAAATTAACCCCTTAGGATAGTTAGGACGGATTAGGGGTTTGCCCCTTGGGCCTTGATAGAAGGCTGCTTCACCCATATCTTCCCTTCGAATTGAGGTAAGCGATTGAAATTTGACATATTCATTTATTAGAGAACTTGAATGTGTTTTTTTGAGATTTAGACTTTTCAGTCTCATTGCTCACTCTTACAGCTCTGAAAAGGTAGTTTCTTTTTTAAATTTTTTTGAGCTTGTTCTATCCATATCTCCCTTCGAAATTGAGCTAGGAAGTTAAAATTTGATATATAGATTCAGTAGGGGTCGTAGATGTGCGTTTTGGGAGTTTAACTATATTGCCTCCTTTCACTGCTCTGAAAAAGTAGTTTTTTGTTAGGTTTTTCTGATTTTTCAGGTTGTTTTTTTTTTTTTTTTTTTTTGCATAAGTTCTCTCCAAATCGAGTTACGATGTTGAAATTTAGTATGTAGGTTTAATAAGAGTTCGCGGTGGGCCTTTCTGGAGTTTCAAATATTTATTTTTCCTGCCACTACTCAAGAAAAAACATCCCACGGTTGTTTTTGAATGGACAATTTGTAATATCTCGTTTACGTTTGGAAAATCAGGCTCAAAAATCAACGCATTGCGATGCTGTTTTCTTTTCTCTATTCCATTGATGGGCAATTCGAGTACCTCCCTGATTTCACGCAAATCAGACTCAAACAGCAACGCACTGTGATGCTTTTTTTCCTTTTCAATATTTTAATACCATTGAGTAAAAAAAAAAATATTGCGAATTCGTTTCGAAGTACCTATTCAATTGCCTAGATCGAAGTAATTTGATACGCTGAATGAAAATCGCTCATCAGTTTCTGAATGTGAAAAGTTTATCTTAAATTTACCAATTTTGGCTCGCATTTGAGATTCGAATACTTGGCAATGGTAATGTAGGTCGTAGCTATCAATCTGTACCCACTCGTATTTTCAAATTCCCTATCTATAGCTGGGAAAATGAACGAGTTCACCTAGATTTTCGCCATGTCCTTCTGAGCATGTACGAGATGAAACGCTGCTGTAGCCTTGGAATTAATATACGGTGGCCGGTTTAATACATACCTACATTGAGAGGGGGGAAAAGCGCGTATATGAGCAGCGTGATGAAAGAAAGAGAGGGAAATAAAATAGCCAGTTATGGAAAATGATTTATTCTGCGAATTTTATGTCATTTCGGTTGGACACATTCCAAATATTACTCGTATGTACGTAAAGTATACCACTGTATGTGTTGGAACGACGATTACACCTGATCCGCGTTCGAATTCGAAATGTTGGTCGTATAATGATTGTACGTGTGTGTGTGTGTTACGAAATAGTCGCAGCACAGCCCAAGTGCTAATATCGTAGTAGTAGTAGTAGTAGTAGTTACATATATTGGTAAACTTATACTATCATAGGTCGTGCGGAAAATATATAAATCAGAATTATCGTAAACTGGTTGCTCGTTGATGGGTTGTTAATTATTTTAGGGTATCTATCTGCGTGTGTTACTCGTGCATAGAAGTAACCGAAGTAGTCTGCGAGCACATACAATATCATCTTCGCTGATATTCTTCCAAAATGTTGCAGATACTACGTCCTATAAGGTAGGTAAACAGTATAGATTCCTACCTAGAATTTCGTATAGATGAGATTTACGTTTCGTATTCCTTACAGTGTCGTAGAGGATGCGATGAAAGGGAGGTAAGAATGGTTAGGTAAAGAGTGTGATTTCAATTTGGTGAGAAATTATGCAAATGGCTGCGATGAGACGCCATCGAGCGTGTAAATATATGTACATACTTACATTATTATACTTGAGTCCACTACCACGCATGCATAAAAAAGATACCTACAACAATGACGAGTATTTAAACTTTTGAAAAAGAAGATCAGACGAAGAGGCGAGATAGTACATAAATTTGTTACGGTTTTATGAAATTGATTCGTCGCTATATATGCCGTACAGTTCGAACTGTATGCGGTTTTTTTTTTTCGACGCACGCACTTTTGTGCATGAATGTGTTACGTCATAGAGTAAATGTATCATCTGCTGATTGTTTAAAAGATATATGTAAGTAAGATTTTCACCCAGTTGTTAATAATAGTTTACTCGATAATAATAATAACCAGCCAAAATACATACATTCTAAAACCTATAACTGCATATCGATGATGATGATGTTACGTACACTCGTATACATGCACTTATATGAAACTGGTTTCAACCTCGTGCAAGCCCTCATTTTCAAGTTACTATTAATGTATCGGTGAAGGAAAATTATAATAATTATTAATTTACTTATTTAGATTAAGTACACAAAATATAGCTGTTGTGTGGGGTGGGTGGCGATGGCCCGACGCGGCGCAGATGAAAGCAAATAGGCAAATGTTAGCTATGATTTACACTTCGCACGTAAATTTCTCATGTTTATTAAGCGATGGCCACCTATGCTATGTGTATACTTGCGTGTAATGGATGGCTGTGTATATTCAATGCACGAAGAAAATTCAAGGTAGTCGATCTTACTGAGACTTTTATAAATTGACTTGCTTCGTGAGTACTTTTAATTATCACCGGATAAAATGGTCAAATGCTTCGATTCATTGATTAGCACAAATGAACACCGAATGTGGTTGCTTTTCTTTTTCTTTCATTGAAAGTTGTACTTTCGTTTTGATAACCGTGTCGAGTGTGTTGTGTGTGAGGCAGAAGATGGAGCTGAAAATGTGGTTCATCAGATCATCTTTCTCCTAAGCCTAAATTTTAATTTTTAACCAGCAGTACCTACCGATATAGAAAATTTCAAAAGTTCAGTTTCTATCATCTATTTCAACTGTGGCATAAATAAGTAATTAGTCCTGAAGTAAAGTATTATTTTGACACAGATTTTAAAATTTTCAAAATTTTCGGTCCAACCTCAAATTCTTTTCTAATTTCTTTATGTCACGTTGTCGGAAAAAATTAGGCCTTTAACCCGATGGGGGGAGAGGGAGGATAGTTATGAAATCCGTTTTTGTGGTCCTGGCTGACCAACGGGACCATTTTTAGGCAAATCTGGTATTCATCTTTATCTCGAGCGATTTTTACGCGGAAGGTGGAGCTCAGGATTATGTCAAAGTGCTAATTTTTCGATCCCGAACCTGGACTATATATTTTTGACTTCCTAATAAAAATTCTAATCAATCCACTCTCACTCTCTCGATGGTGACGGTTGTTACACCACCATCCTTTTGAGCTGAATTCAAAATTTCCAACGCCCACAAGTACTAAAATTTATGGTATTTAAAAAAGCAGCTGTGCTCGAACGAAGCAGGGGCAAAATTTTGGATAAAATTATGTTTTAACCTGATTTTTTATGTCATATCGTCAATGAAAACCAGGCTATCACAGTCTATCGAACAACGGCGAATGAGAGGGGGAGGGGATATGAACAAAATCCGTTTTGATGTCCTAGAAAACCATTAAGCCATTTTTCAGCCACGTCAGATATTTATTTTAATTTTTTTATTTTTTTCCCCCGAACATTAAAATCATTTACTCTACTCGATACCGACCAAAATCGCTCCAATTCGGTCAATCGGCTCAGTTTGACGACAAATTAGATATATATGGGTGGGGATGAAGTTGGGTCAAAATTCAGTTATGCCTCAATTTGGGGGAGGGAGTGCTGAGGGGTGAAAAACATAAAAATTGCCTATTTTTAAGTCAATTGATGGATAATCGACAACTGTATAACTTATCTAAAAATCAATCTCCTAAGTCAATTAGGAGGGGAGATATGAAGGGTTTTCCCCTTTTTGATCTTGGAAAATGGCTGTTCCTCTCTTACCTCTCCACCAAATTGAGCTAAGAAGTTAAAATTTGATGTGTACATTTAGTTGAAGCGCTAGATATGCCTTTTGGGGGTTTAGTTTTTTAGTTCCATTGCACCCCCTCACAGATCCAAAAAAATGGGTTTTTGATTATTTTTTCTCATGTTTTAAGTTTGTTCCTCGCATAATTCCCCTCCAAATTGAGCTAGGTACTTGAAATTAGGTAAGTACATTTAGTGGGGTCCTAGATGTGCCTTTTGGAGGTCTCCACTTTTCAGTCCCATTTCACCCCTTCACAGTCCCAAATATGTAGTTTTTTAATATTTTTTCTTATTTTTTGGGTTTTTTTCCTCTCATTGCTCCCCTCCAAATTGAGCTAGGAAGTTGAAATTAGGTATGTACATTAAGTAAGGACCGTAGATGTGCCTTTTGGGAGTCTCAACTTTTTAGACCCATTGAATCCTTCCCACCCGCAATGCTTTTTTCGCTTTTTTTTTTAGCCTAAAAAACTCCATTTGGAAATATTTGAAAGATTTACACATTTTTTGAACTCGATAGCCCTATTTGCGAGGAAAAATCAATTTTTTATCGTTCAGTGAGGGAGAGAGGATCTAATGTCAAAACATATCCCCCTTTTGCGTTATCCCGACTCCCTATCAAATTGACCTGGAAGGCTAAAATTTGGCTTGTAAATTTAGTTGATACCCTAGACGTGTGTTTTCGGAGTTCCAACCTTTCAGCCCAAGTTCACCTCCCCCCGCTCTCCCTTACTTTGGTGTAGACGCAAGAAAGTAGTATTTGATTATGTTAGATTCAGTTTTTCCACTTTTTGTATTTATCCCATGCATATTTCCCCTTCAAATTGAGCCAGAAGGTTAAAATTTAATGTGTAATATTTTTTCGAAGGGAGGAGAAGGTTTTCTTCTCACCCTATTGTACGCCGTTTTTCGTTTTCCCCTCCATTTTTCGATTTTTTCCCGTCCACAACTTCTATGTACAGTGAGCTAAGAGCTTGAAATTTTGCATGCGACTTTAGTAGGTGCCCTAGATGCCTTTTTTTAAGGATTTCAATCAAGGGCTTCACAATCAAAATCTACTTCTAGCATTGATTTTTTATTCCATGGATTAGTGGCATACTTGCAAATGGGTTTTACGTGTTCACTCACCCCCCCCCCCCTCCAGCACACCTTATCATCATTAGGTGTGGAAAAATTTATAAATAGCTCATATCTGTCACATAGGTATCCAAGATTATAAATTGGATCCTTGAGAACAATCCTTTATTTGTTGTCATTAAATTTCGAAAAATGCATTTCTAATGATTTAAAAATTGTGTTTTTTTTAAAACTTTGACCTCGCGACATTTCATATTTGTTTTGAAAAATTTTATCCCATTTCACCATTCAGAAAAATTTTGAACGAAAATCAGAAATTATATTGAATCTATGTTTCATTAAACGAACGACTTCTGAGTAAAGCCATTGAAAGAACATCGGTTGAAGGGGGGGTGGCAACGGAGGTATCTTATTACCAGCACATATGAGCTTGACATAAAAAAAATTTAGCCAATAAAAGTAACTCATTTCGATGTAGATGAAGAATAAAAAAAATGAAATTTTCTGTTTGGAAAAAAAGTTGATTAGAACAAAATAGAAGGGTACAAAAAAATCTCCTCGGTATAAATAAGGGTCACACATCACACTAACTTTGTAATATGTCCCCTTTAGTTGTATAATCGTGTATTTCTAATAATTTTATCATAATTTCCAATTTGTGGATGTATTTGGATAAGTATATGCAGGATATATCAAACATGATGATACTAGTACAACTGAGTGAATTACAGCGTGATATGGGATAATAATATGGGCGACGTACGTGGTCAATTATATTATGTACGATGGCCAGATACGTAGGTCTAGGTGTTTGCTGCTCGCATTGGGTTGTGAGTATGTGTAAGTAATTTGACGCTGGAATTATTTATGCGGGGCGTCTGCGCATAATATGCAACATGGTGATGGTACAGATATTAAGTTGCCCATTAATACGTTTACAATACCTACATCGTAAGTTACGTATGATTTATTGGATTATATAGCCGTAGTATATTATGTTGTTTTAAATGCGATTTATAGTGTGATACTCCGTGAAATTACGTACAATATTATTAATATGGAATAGTCGTGGCTTGTATAGCTTTTACTTATGCGAAAAGAAGGTGGTTATAATAATATGCATTTTGGCGTCTTGTTAGTCCGCTGTCTGTGTGTAGTAAGGCAGATGCGTATAGTGTATTATGTGCGAGTATGAGAAACTTCAAACTTGGAAATGTCGAGGTGCCTGTGTGTGAGATGGGATTTTGCGGCACTATTGATGATGATCTCTCGATTCCGGTAAGGTTAGATAATCTGCGCAGTTCGCGAAGAGTATTTGACATGCCTAGATCTGGATGAATATACGAGACGTACTACTTAATGTCCTGGACGTTGATTAGTTACTCGTGTGGGGTGAAATAACCCATTTTTAAATGGTCGCCGGACTACTAATTGTTACTTAATCTACCGTGTAAGGACCTGCGTTCTTTTCAAAATAATTCAAAATAAGTATTTTTGAACTCGCTGCAGGTTACGAATACATCGTGAATTTTTGTATAAAATTTTCTGATAAGATACCGTAAAGAGGTACCTGCCTGAATGGGTTCGTTTTTAAGGTATTCGCAAAATTTCAATTTTACTCGACGTGTTTCAACGTGAAATTCACCTCTTTGTGATGAGAAAGATTAGCGGTACTCGTAGGTAATTTTTTTTGGTAATTATTGCGATAGAAAATATTACAAAAATAAGCGTAAAACATGAAGTTTTTCGGTCAAAAATTCATATTCTACGATAAAAACCTAGATGGCGCATGTTCGAAATATTGTAATTTGAACAAGACTTAATCGCATCCACGTCAAAGATGAAACAAGATACCTACCAAGTTACACATTATACATACGATTAGCCCCGGTGCAGTAATTATTTATATGAAAAAGAATGTAATGCAAAGGTGATGCAATCTGATCGCGGTTGTGTGTGAATAAATTTCTAAATAGTTCTAGTTTTTATATAAATTCCTGCGATATTTTGCCAAATATTATACAAGTTTAATATTATGTATAAGTATAGATGATATCTTGATGATTGAAATTCTAGATAAATTGTTCTACCGCAGCAACGAGTCGAAGGAAAAATCATTGACGATGCGGAATTATTTAGTCGTAAAAATTTCAAAGATGTTCGATGATTTATAAGTGTAATACGATAAATCGTTCGGTTTTGGGAAAAGCAAAATCTATAAATCAAAATTACTAGAAGGTTGCAGTGTAAAAATATATGGTACTCGTATTTGAAATAAACGTAAAAAGTAGGTAAGCACCTAAAATACCTCTCGAAGGACGTAAACAAATTGCGATCGGATTTGCCGCGTGGATTTTAATTTAAAAACGCGTAAAAGTATTTTTAATTTCGCTTTGTTCGCTGATAATGAGAATATTTTTGATCATCCTAGTGAGTATCTTGCTATACGATACTTGTTATTCTGTTATTCTATGTAATAGATTATGTATACGATGAAACGTCTCTCAATGTAGTATCTTACCTAAGATTTAAATTACACTCGTGTCCATATTTTACTTCTAACGACCTTTTTTTTTCAAATATTAAAAAAAACAAAAACAAAAAACCAAAATCTCGCCATTAATTATTCTGAATTTTGAAGAAAAAAATATTCAAAATCTGTCCTATATTTTATTAATCAATTTCGAAAATTTTCAAAGCAATGAAAAAATGTGTAGCACAAGGTACTTTTGAATTCGAAATTTAATACCTAACTTATATAATTTCAGTATCTCTTTACTCGTTAGAAAATATACGTTCTAAAATATGAGATAATGAAAGCACCATGTACCGGAGGTCGAAAATTAACGCTATTCAACGGCAGATTTTTGATTCTTTGTGCAAATCCGAGTGGTTAAAACACAATTGAAGATGATACGATGTACGTTATACTTATGGGTATAAGACTAAATACCCATACTCGGGAACATGCATGTACAATGGCAAAAAGTGCGTTAATAGTAAAAATTTAAAGATTAACTGTCTTTTTGTAGGACAGTGCTTTGAAAATGCACACTTATTAACAAGCAACGTAGTACGTAGGTATGTAATATGTGCGAATGATAGGAAAATCATCCTTGATTAATGATGCTACAAGTTTTGAACGTAGAAAAAAAAAAGGGATCTTATAGCTGTTATCTTTGTCATTGTGTTGGTAAACCCAGCTGTCCTCGAAAGATCAATTTATCTTTTAGAAGATTTGAAAATGTCTTCGTGTAGATTGCAGTACATAAAACGAATGATGATAGAGGAAATGTACTGTAAACGATGACAATTCTCATATCAAAACGTTGGTATTAATTTGATGAATTTTTCTTTACACAGGGTACCTTTTATAACGCTAACGTAGGTAAAGATACCTGCAAAGTATGAGATTTTGTACTCGTACTGCTCTCGGGTATGTGAAAATAAACGGTTTAAATTTAATTATATGGTTAATGTAGTCAGCTGAAGAATTTTTTTTTTAGCATATTATCAACTATTACCAAATCAATAAATTGGCAAACAAAATTCATTTTTTTTCAATTAAAAAAATTTTGACCATGTATTGCGGTGATCTATCCTTCTACGCTTCTCTCTTGCAATATCAAAATATTGATTTTTACTATGTACAACTGTTCAAACTCGAATTATTAGTACAAAATTAGAGGTGACCAAGAAGATTCCAAAACTCATATTAGTATTTTTAGTTTGATTTTATATATTGTATTGTGAATGAAAACCAGGCCTTTGCAGTCTATCGACGTGCAGTGATTGAGGGGAGGAGAGAATCAACAAAATCCGTTTTTAAGATCTTAGAAGATCATTTCTTGGCAAGTCTGATATGTATTTTAACATCGAAAAATGTTTAACAGCTCATCACACACATTTGAGTGATGAATTTTAGTGTCAACAGTAGACCATCGACAGTTGACCATCAATATCCAGAATATCAATAGATGGACCATCAAAAGTTGGCTGTCAACAGTGGACTGTGAAGATCTGGACAGTTGACAGATTACCATCAATAGTGGACTATCAACAATTGACCATTGAGATCTGAATGCCAATATCCGAGCCTTCAACGTGCCAAACTTTGATTTGAATGTTATGGAAAAAATACTAAGCAAATTTTCAAAATTCTTAATTTTGAGAAAAATGATATGCAGTTGAATTATATCAGATGTAATGTTGTGATGCCGATGTTATTTTTTTCAGCATTAAGAATTTTGAAAATTTGCTTAGCATCTTTTTCATAACATTAAAATTGATGTTTACTATGTAGATGGTCCGGATATTGATGGTCTAGATCTCGATGATCAACTGTTGATCGTCCACTGTTGACGGCAAACTGTCAATAGTCCAGATCTTCATGGTCTACTATTGACAGTCAACTTTGGATGGTCATCAAACGTTGACAGATCTGGACCATCAAAAAGTGACAGTTTGGATATTCATGCTCTGGATATTGATGGTCCACTTTTTATGATTTGTTCGTCATAAGTCGGATTATATGTGGCAAAGAAGTTCAATGTTATGGAAAAAATCAGTGGCGTATTTACCAATAGGCAACATAGGCAATGCCTTTGGGCGCAACGCTTT
>FIZR01003569.1:0-16894 GCA_900060175.1 Ferrisia virgata
TCTAAAACATGAAAGACAAACCCTAAACATCTCTGAAATCTCCCCAACAATCCCACATTCATTAATTGAAATGAAAAAAATCCTCCTACTAATAAGCAGACTCAACCTGAGCCACCAAATTTAAGTTCTCACCTTCCCAATCTATTCAACACTGGGCGTAAAAATCTTAAAATTATACCTGCCCAATATAATAAAAATTGAAAAAAAAAAAAAACAAAAAACGAGGCCATTAGGGTCTATCGACTTATGGCGTGTGAAGGGGGGGCGGATATCAACAGTATTTCTTCTAGGTTCTGAGAAGACCACGACGACCATTTTTGGCCATGTCAGATATTTATTTTTATTTTTTAATTATTCGCCGAAATTAGCAATCATTTACTATGCTCGATAATGACCAAAATCACCCCAATTGGCCAGCTTGGTGGCAGATTAGATATATATAGGAGTGGGGACGACTTTAGGTCAAAATTCAGTTATTCTCAAATTTTGAGAGGGTGCTGAGGGGCTAAAATCGCCAAAAATATGACTTCATGAGTCGATCGATAGTCAATTCAAAGTTGTATTACGCATACGAAAATCAGCTCCTCGTACCAATTGGGGAGGCGGGGGGGGGGGGGTTCCTTCGTATTGACTTTGAAATAAGGCTGTTCCGCTCCTATTAGCCCTCGAAATTGAGCTAGGAAATTGGAATTTGGTATGTAGATTTAGTAGAGGTCATGTATGTGCCTTTGGGGGGTTTTGACTTTTCAGACCCATTGTTCCGTCTTACAGCCCAGAAAAATTTGGTTTTTGTACCGATTTTGTTATGTTTTGAGTTCGTTGCTCACGTAACTTCCCTCCAAATTGAGCTAAGAAATTGAAAATTGATATGGTCGTAGATGAGCTTTTTTGGGGGTTTAGATACGTTCTCTCAAAGCTTCAAAAATTTAGTATTTTGGTGAGTTTTTTACCTATTGCCAACAGCCCTGAGTGAAGCCAGTTTATGGGCTGTGGTTTATTTTTTGTACATTGATTTGTCGTTTGGATTTGACGTGGTTCTATATGTGACCTTTGATGGTCTAAATTACTCACTTTAAAATCAGCTTGTGCTCCCTACCGCTGATTAAGAAAAACCATGGCTATTCAATGCATATAATTCTAATATTTCACGTAGAGAATCGAGCTTTTCTACGTGAAATTAATATTGGGATATTTTTACGCATCCCATCTGCACCCCTTTTTCGTTATTATTAATGGAATTGGACGTCGAAATTTTCAATTAATAATGTGTGATATGTTACAGAGAAGTACACCATATGTGCGTCTTACTTGGATACGGAGCGGATGCCATTTGCCCTTATCTGGTATTCGAAATGGCCAAGAGTTTGAGAGAAGAAGGCGTTTTGGATTCGTCTTTCACCGATAAAGTGGTTTTCGAAGTGAGTAAATGACCGATCGAGAACACACGTTGATAGTAGAAAACTGACGTACTTTAATGCGAATTCATTTTTATTTTGTAGAATTATTCGGAAGCGATGGATAAAGGTATATCGAAAGTGATGGCTAAAATGGGCATATCAACGTTGCAATCGTACAAAGGTGCTCAAATTTTCGAAGCTATTGGTTTAGCCGACGAGGTGATCAATCGATGCTTTAAGGTAAGCTTCGGATGTTATTTTCTTCACTTTGCTGTGTACCCAGTTTGATGTGGCTAATTTTACATATTGCCGGCTGTTACGTTTTGTTTATAGGGCACACCTTCGCGTATCGGTGGAGTAGATTTCGACGTATTGGCTGAAGAGGCTTTCGAACGACACCATCTTTCGTATTCGGAACGCAGCGTCGATATGTTGGTGCTGCGCAATCCTGGATATTATCATTGGCGAAGTGGAGGCGAGAAACATATCAACGATCCTTTGAGTATCGCCAATTTACAAGTACGAATAGCTGTTGTATCGTATCGAACATCGAAGCGTATTCTAAACGAACTTGTGTTGTGGACAGGAAGCGGTGAATAGTAAAAGCGAAAACGCGTACAATAAATTCTGCGAGTCTACCATGGACAGCGTGAAAGAATGCACGTTACGTGGTCAGCTGGAGTTAATCCCGTCCAGAAGTCCGGTTCCTATCGAGCAGGTTGAACCTGCGGCC
The DNA here is from genome assembly GCA_900060175.1 of Ferrisia virgata. Classification (NCBI taxonomy): domain Eukaryota; kingdom Metazoa; phylum Arthropoda; class Insecta; order Hemiptera; family Pseudococcidae; genus Ferrisia; species Ferrisia virgata. Next base: position 2,131 of record FIZR01003569.1, read on the forward strand.
AATATTGTGAGAAGATTTGCCACCGGTAGGATTTTCAATGGGTCACCGTTGGCATGGAAATTGGACGCAGATTGTTGACCTTGTGTGAAATGTGCGTTGTGTTTTAGGTGCAATGAGTTTGGGTAGTATATCGATAGAGGCGCATTCGACGTTGGCCGTAGCCATGAATCGTATCGGAGGTAAATCCAACACCGGAGAAGGAGGTAAGCCGCTGGCCAACAGCTCGACGTATTAGCGTACCCTTAAGCTAGCGAATCATTTGGCAGTGTAAAATACAACGCGAATTACGCCCACAGGTGAAGAAGCAGATCGGTATTTGGATACGGATTCGAATAATTCCAAACGTTCGGCCATCAAACAAGTAGCCTCTGGTCGGTTCGGCGTCACTAGTTCGTATCTGGCGCACGCTGACGATTTGCAGATTAAAATGGCCCAAGGTGCGAAGCCCGGAGAAGGTGGAGAGTTACCCGGTTATAAAGTTACCGAAGATATTGCCCGTACTAGGCATTCCGTTCCGGGCGTAGGTCTGATATCGCCTCCGCCTCATCACGATATTTATTCGATCGAAGATTTAGCCGAGTTGATTTACGATCTGAAATGCGCCAATCCGAACGCTCGAGTTTCAGTCAAACTAGTCTCCGAAGTCGGTGTTGGCGTTGTTGCTTCCGGCGTGGCTAAGGTTTGTTCGTACGCTCTTTATTGTAAGTTCGATAAAAGGCTACAAACGGGGTATTAATATGGATACCACAACGTTGTGCAGGGTAAAGCCGAACATATCACTATTTCCGGTCACGATGGTGGGACCGGTGCGAGCTCTTGGACCGGTATCAAGAACGCCGGTGTACCTTGGGAATTAGGAGTAGCCGAAACGCATCAAGTCTTAGTGCTGAATAATCTAAGATCCAGAGTTGTCATTCAAGCCGACGGGCAAATCCGAACTGGTACCCGCGAATCATTCGTAACATCGTGAGCGATTTTAATTCGCACTGTTTTATCTTTAATCTTCGATTTTCCGTCGCAGGTTTCGATGTAGTCGTAGCCGCCATCTTGGGAGCAGATGAAATCGGTATGAGTACAGCTCCGTTGATTGCCATGGGCTGCACAATGATGCGAAAATGCCACCTGAACACGTGTCCGGTTGGTATCGCTACCCAGGATCCGGAACTTCGTAAAAAATTCGCCGGTAAACCGGAGCACGTTATTAATTACCTGTTCATGCTGGCCGAAGAGGTCCGAGAACATATGGCCAACTTGGGTATTACTCGTTATCAAGATCTTGTCGGCAGAACCGATCTACTCAAAACGTCCGAAAATATTAACAATCCGAAAGCGAAATTTTTAAATTTGGGATTAATTTTGAAAAATGCTCTGCACATGAGACCCGGTGTCGATATCGTGGCCGGATCTAAAACTCAAGTAAGATTTACGATTTTGGATTGTTTGTTTCGTATGATTATAATTGTAAAATCATTTTTTTTTTTGTAGGATTTCCAATTGGAAAAACGACTCGATAATATTTTATACGAAAAATCCTTACCGGTTTTGAACGGTGAGAGGAAGAGCGTCGATATTGAATTAATCATCAATAACGAATGCCGAGCTTTTGCTTCCACTTTAAGTTACCATATTTCAATGTGAGTTTATGTGTGATTTTCATTTTCTTTAAAAATTTTCTGTTGATTTGAAAATTTTAATAATTAATGAGATCATTTTGCTTTTTTATCGTTGTGTAGGAAATACGATCAAGGATTACCAGATAAAAGTATCAATATATTTTTAAAAGGATCTGCTGGTCAGAGCTTCTGCGCGTTTTTGACCAAAGGAGTTCACGTCACGTTGGAAGGAGATGCTAACGATTACGTTGGAAAAGTAATTAATCAATTATACACGACTATATTATTGTACTTAGATGCTATAGCATGTAGTGATTGAATCTTGATGGTGGTCTCTTCAACTGTTGAACTTCTTTCTTTAAAACCGTATTTTTTAACCTTAAAAAAAGACATACTCCTTGTATAACTCACTCTTCCTCCTTCTACCCACCACCACTTCAACTAAGAGTCTTTTTGAGGTTTCAACAGCATTGCTTCCCTTTACAGTCCTAGAATAGTTCCATTTCAAATGAAGCTAAGAACTGCTATTGTTCCAAACCCTTAGGCGCCGCACAATAGCACCAGATCGCATTTCAATAGTCTCCTACGCCATTCTAAGCCCCCAGACGCCGTTCAATAGCCCCGGGTCACCATTCGATAGCCTCCAAGCACCGTTCAATAACCCCTGGTTGTCCTTAGATAACCTCCAAACGTTGTGCCAAACCCTCAGACACCGTTCAATAGAATCAAGACGCAGTTCAATAACCCCTTTCAATAGCCACCGTCGCACTGAAATAGCCTCCAGACGCTGCTCAATGGCCCCTAGTTGCCCTTTAATATCCCTCAAACACCGTTCCAAACCTTCATACGTTGTTCAATAGCGCAGAGTCGCCATTCAACAGCCCCTGGACGCCGTTCAGTGGCCCCGCAAACGCCGTTCCAAACCCTCAGACGCCGTTCAATAGCCTCCAAACGTCATTCTAAACCGTTAGGCGCCGTTCAGTATCCCCGGGTCGCCCTTCGATAGTCCCCAAATGCCATGATAGTCTCCAACTACTGTTTCAAACCCTCAGACGCCGTTCAATAGCCTGCAAACGCTGTTCCAAACCTTCAGACCGCGTTCAATAGCCTTCAAAGGCTGATCCAAACCCTCAGACACCATTTAATAGGACCCAGTTGCCGTTTGATAGCCTCCACACGCCATTCAATAATCCCCAACCGCTGTTTCATACCCTCAGACCTCGTTCAATAGTTTCCACATCCCGTTCTGCACCCACAGACCCCATTCAATGGCCCCCAACACCGTTCCAAACCCTCAGACGCCGTTCAATAGCCTCCAAATGTCATTCTAAACCGTTAGGCGCCATTCAATATCCCTGGGTCGCCCTTCGATAGTCCCCAAACGCCATTCCAAAGCGTTAGGCGCCGTTCAATATCCCCGGGTCGCCCTTCGATAGTCCCCAACCGCTGTTTCAAACCCTCAGACGCTGTTCAATAGCCTGCAAATGCTGTTCCAAACCTTCAGACCCCATTCAATAACCTTCAAAGGCTGATCCAAACCCTCAGACATCATTTAATAGTACCCAGTTGCCGTTTGCTAGCCTCCACACCCCGTTCTACACCCACAGACCCCATTCAATAGCCCCCAACCGTCTTTTCAACCCCTCCGACCCCGTTCAATAGCCTCCAAACTTTGATCCAAACCCTCAGACACCGTTCAATAGCACGGGGCAGGTTGCCCTTTGATAGCCTCCACATGGCATTCAAGAACCCCCAGACGCCGTTCAATAGCCCCGGGTCGCCGTTCAGTAACCCTCAAACAACGTTCCGAACCCTCGGACTCCGTTCAATATCCTCGACTCACTCTTCGATGGCCTCCTCCCAACATTCCAAACTTTTAGACGCCGTTCAATAGCGCTGAGGTACCCTTTAATAGTCTCCACACACTGTTTCGAACTCTTGGACACCATTTAATTACCTGCGGTCGCCATTCAGTAGCCTCCAAACGCTATCCCAAACACCCAGATACAGTTCAATAGCCGCGAGTTACTTTTAGATAGCCCCCAACGCCGCACAGTGGACCGAATGGGCGAAATACCTGTTCATCAAGCATTATTCTCACATAAAAATCCTAAAAAGAAAAAAAAGTTCTTATCCTTCACTATTTTTTCACGCTGAATTCAAATTTTTCAAAACTTTTTCCCTCAGCCCTCAAGGGGAGGCAGTACCAACTTCAAATTTGCGAAAAATTGGATAAAATCAACATGGGTGTGGAAATCTAGGTCATTTTTTCCCTCAGCCCTCAAGGGGAGGCGGTACCAACTTCAAATTTGGGAAAAATTGAAAAAAATCGTCATGGGTGTGGAAATCTAGGTTTTTTAGGTCGAGAATCACGAATTTAGGGTCATTTTTTTCTCAGCCCTCAAAGGGGGGGTGGTACCAACTCCAAATTTGGGAAAAATTGAAAAAAATCGACATGGGTGTGGAAATCTAGGTTTTTTAGGTCGATAATTACGAATTTGGGGGTATTAAAAGTAAATTTTTGAAAGTGGAAAAACTGAAAAAAAGCACCATTTGTGCTAAAAAACGAAAAGACATTGTTTTACACACACTTGAATACTTAATTTTAAGCAATTGATTTTCCGGTCTGCACCGGCCTAAGAAACTTCATCCTTATTAAAGTAGTTCTTATTTTTCATAATAGCTAAAAAAATCGTACATGTTTGCGATTTTTCATCTCCAAAACGGAAACAGATAGAGCTACGCGGTTTGAAAAATCGAAAAGTGCTTACTTTTTCCTTCCATGTTGATTTTTTTGAAAAAGTAAATCAAACGAGAACAAGAATTATGAATATTACTTTTTTTTTTTACCCTAATGAACGGGTATTTTGCTCATTCGGTCCACTGTGGCGCCGTTCAAAACCCTGGAACGCCGTTCAATAGCCCCCAGACGCTGTTTATAGCCTCTTTTAAAAAAACCTCGTCGAAAAAAGGGCGAATAGCAAAAATTTCCCAACAATGATTATTTTGATTGAATATGCTTTTGTATAAAATTTTCATTTTTAAAAATTTTTGGTAAAAATTTCAAACTTCTAGTGAGTTTTGAAAGTTTGAAAATTGAGTTGGGAAGCTATAATTTTCACCACATTCGTTTGCGGTAATTTCGCAACAATTGCGACCTAGTCGTTTGTAGGTTTGGAAAAAAAGCAAAATCGAATCTACCCTATTAGAGACCTAAGAGACTTCGTTTGCAACGCTTCTTTTCATCGTATTATGGAGTTGCATCAAAGTGCAAAATTAAAATCTAGATATTTTCCTGTTGTGTAATTGATACTTATTTATTATTAATTTTAATTTCGCTTTTCTGTGCAGGGTTTATCCGGAGGCGAAGTAATCATTTACCCTCCAAAATCATCGACCTTCGAATCGCACAAAAATGTAATCGCTGGTAACGTATGTTTATACGGAGCCACATGCGGTAAAGCTTTCTTCAGGGGTATTGCTGCCGAAAGATTCTGCGTCAGGAATTCAGGAGTGGTTACCGTTTGCGAGGTAAATTATCTTTTGTGAGGAAGATCTTCGTATTTGAGGATGAAAACTTTCTACGTATTATTTTGCTTTCTAGGGCGTAGGTGATCACGGTTGCGAATACATGACCGGAGGGTGTGCTGTGATTTTGGGTTTAACTGGGCGTAATTTTGCAGCCGGTATGTCCGGTGGTATTGCTTTTGTTTTGGATGTTGATGGTAGTTTCAACAGGTAAGTGAAGTGGCTGATCTAATGTATAAAGATAATACAAAGTGTTGAAATTTTCAAGCTGATTTTGAGATCGTTCTGTATTATTATATTTATCGTTATACTTTCAGTAAATGCAACAAAGAGATGGTGGAATTGTTACCATTGAACGATCCCAAAGATCTCGATTACGTTAAAGATCTGCTGGTGGAATTTAAAACGAAAACTGGTTCGGTTATTGCTGAAAATTTAATCAAAAATTGGCCAGCAGCTGCTGAAAAATTCGTCAAAGTAAGAATACTTTGATAACGGTTTTTATTTATGTTTCTATCGCCCCGGTTTCATTCAATATCGTATTTCTTAGGTGTTCCCATACGAATACCAAAGAGCTTTGAAACAAATGGCAGCCAAACAACCTGCCGCCAACGAAAGTAAAGCGCCCCAGAAACAAGCATCGGGTGATCAAAGTGCTACCAAAACGATTTCTAGTTCGGTGAAAGACATCGAAGAAACCGTTACCGATGCATCGTTCCAAAAGAAAAAATTGGAAATGATATTGGATAAAACGAGGTGATCATCTTTTTTTTTTTTTTTTTTTTTTTTTTAGTTTTGAAAAAACGAAGTAATCACGAACCAGAATTAAGATTAACTTATTGTATTGATTTTCTGCATCGACAGAGGTTTCGTCAAATACGGTCGCGAAACTAATCCTTATCGTTCGGTCGAGAAACGTATGAACGACTGGGATGAAATATACAATTTCCCGTACGTTCGTAAAAATCTACAAGTACAAGCTGCCCGATGCATGGAATGCGGTGTACCTTTCTGCCAATCTTCGCACGGCTGCCCGTTGGGTAACATAATTCCAAAATGGAACGATTTAGTGTTCAATAATAATTGGTCCGAAGCTTTGAATCAACTTCAGCAAACGAATAATTTTCCTGGTACGTGAAATATAATATGTATTTCTCGATTGGAAAATCGTCGGTACTAGAAAATTACGAATCGTTTTAATTTTTTAATATTAAATTCAGAATTCACCGGACGAGTATGTCCTGCACCTTGCGAAGGAGCTTGCGTACTCGGAATTAACGAGCTGCCAGTTACGATTAAAAATATAGAGTGCGCTATTATCGATAACGCATTCGAAAAAGGATGGATTAAAGCGGAAATACCGTTGAAACGAACCGGAAAGAAAGTGGCCATTGTAGGATCCGGTCCGGCTGGCTTAGCTGCCGCTCATCAGCTCAATAAAGCGAGTATTCAGTAATTAACTGGGACCCAGTTTGTCTGCGATGGAAGGTTACTAACGATACGGTTTACTTTGTTAATCGACAGGCTGGACATTGGGTGACGGTCTACGAACGTAATAATCGAGTCGGAGGATTACTTCGGTACGGTATCCCAACGATGAAACTTTCTAAAGAAGTAGTACAACGCAGAGTTACCTTATTGGCCGAAGAAGGTATCGAATTCAAGACCAACATCAACGTTGGAAAGGATATCTCAGCTAAAGTAAGTTATACCAGCGTCGTCTCATTATAGAATCTAATTATCTAATTATCGACGATTCGTTCGTAGGAATTGGTACAAGACTACGATGCGTTGATTTTATGCACCGGAGCTACCTGGCCTAGAGATTTACCAATACCCGGCAGACAACTCGAAGGTATTCATTTCGCCATGAGCTTCTTGGAATCGTGGCAGAAGAAACAAGCCGGTGATATGAACGTACCACCTATTTTGGCCAAAGATAAAGATGTAATCGTGATCGGAGGTGGTGATACGGGATGCGATTGTATAGGAACATCGTTCAGACAGGTGATTACTCCAATCCGGCTGTTTTTAGCGTGATTTTCCATGTCATGTTGTTAATGAAAACCAGCAGGGAGGATATGAACAAAATCAGCATTGGAGTCTTGGAAGACCATTACGACTATTTTTGGCCGTGTCAGATATTTATTTGTAGCCCGATTTTCTATGTCACATGCTGCATGAAAACCAAGCTACAACAGTTTATCCACCAACATTGGGGAGGGGGGGCAACAAAATTAGTTTCGGGGTCCTAGAAGGCCATTTAGACAGTTTTTGGGCTTGTCAGGATTTTTTTTCGAACATTGAAATCATTTACTCTGCTCGATACTGACCAAAATCGCTCCAATTCGGTCAATCGGTTCAGTTTGGCGGCGGATTAGATATAAAATGAGTAGGGATGACCTTGGCTCCCAAATTCAGTTTTGCTCTATTTTGAGGGACGAGCTGCTGAGGGGCCGAGGACACAAAAATTGTCCCTTTTTGAGTCAATCGATAGAGAATCTAAAGTAGTATAACATATTCAAAAATCAACCTCCTAGATCAATTAGGAGGGGAAATATGAGGGTTTTCCCTTTTTTTGACCTTGAAAAAGGGCTGCTCCTTCCCTATCTCCCCACCAAAATGAGCTAGGAAGACGAAATTTGGTATTTACATTCAGTAGGGGCCCTGGATATGCGTTTTGGGGATGTCGACTTTTCAGCTCCATTACACGCCCTTACAGCCCCTAAAATGTATTTTTTTTAGTCCGGTTTTCTCATTTTTTGAGATTTTTGAGTATGTTCCTCGTATAACTCCCGTCCAAATTGAGCTAGGAACTTGAAATTTTGTATGTACATTCAGTATGAACTCTGGATGTGCCCCCTTGGGGTGTCGCAACTTTTCAGCCTCATTACACTTTCTCACAGCTCCGATTATGTGCTTCTTTGACCAGTTTTCCCATGTTTTGAGTTCGTTCCTCGCTTATCTACCCTCCAAATTCAGCTATGGGCTTTGAATTAGGTATGTACCTTCAGTAGGGACCCCAGTTGTGCCTTTTGGGGGTCTCGACTATTCGGCTTCATTGCACCCCCTCACAGCAGTGCTGAATTTGTGGTTTTTTTGTTTTTTTTTTTCTAATTTCTAATAATTGTTCATCGCATAACTCCCCTTCAAATTGGTCTAGGAATGGGAAGGTTTTGACTTTTTTGCTCCATTGGACCCTTCCTATCCTGAATGCTGATTAAGAAAAAAAACTCGTATTTTTCAATTCACAAGGTTGTAATATGTCCCGAAAATCAGGCTGAGAAAGCATCGCAGGGCGATGCTATTTTATTTTTATGTTTTCCCCCACGACATTGAAAAATTATCTGTTTTACTCGGTACTGACCAAAATTGATTAAATTTGGGTAGTAGGCTTCGATTAGCGTCTCATTTGTCATCCTGGAGTAAGAATGACCTCGGGTCGAAATTCAGTTGTGCCCAAATTTGGAGGAGGGGGTGCTGAGGGGCTAAAATCGTAAAAATTTTTTTTTATTGAGCCACTCGATAGACCACCCGAAGTTGTATGGCGTATCCAAAAATCAGTTTCGCATGTCGATTAGGAGGGGAGATACGGGAGTTTTTCTCCTTTTTGACCATAAAAAAGGGCTGTTTCTCCTTCTTCTTCCCCCCCCCCATCTCCTCAGCAAATTGAATCAGGAGGTTGAAATTTGGTATGTAGACGAAAATGTTGTTTTTTGACCTGGTTCTGGTATGTTTTGAGTTTGTTCCTCGTGTAACTCCCCTCATTGCACCTCCTCACAATACTGAAATGGTTGTTTTGTTGGTTTCTGGTATTTTTTTTAGTTTGTTCTCCACCTTTTGTTGGTGCGATGCTTTTTGTTTTTATTATTTACAAATTAACGCGGACGATAATCAATTGGGATGCCTATTTTCAGGGTGCCAATTCGGTGATAGCTTTTGAAATCTTACCAGAGCCTCCGACCAGCAGATCGAAAGATAATCCTTGGCCTCAGTTTCCTCGCGTTTTCAAAGTCGATTACGGACACGAAGAAGTTCGCGCCAAAACTGGCAAAGATCCTCGTCAATTTAGCATTCTAAGTAAAGTAAGTGTATATGGCGTGGCCGATGATACGGACTAGGATTAGGATTCGATGTTGGAAAGATTCTCGAATTATGTATGATTATTTTTCACGCTAGGAATTTATCGATAATGGTAAAGGACAAGTTAGCGGTATAAAGACAGCTCAAGTTAAATGGACGAAAGACGAATTAGGAAGGTGGAAAATGGACGAAGTTCCCGGATCGGAGAAAGTAAGCTAGTGATATAACGGATAAAGATTAATCGATTAACATGTAAGTGTCGAATGTTTTATTAATTTGCCAAATACTCGTAGGTATTCAAATGCGATCTAGTTCTATTGGCTATGGGTTTCTTGGGGCCGGAAAAGTATATCTCGTCGGAATTGGACTTGAAATTAGATCCTCGCTCGAATTACGAAACTCCAGCCGGAAAGTACTCCACATCGCATCCTAAAGTTTTCGCCGCCGGGGGTGAGTAAATTTCAGCTCTAGTAAAATTTAACTAAACTGAGATTCGATAAGGCAGAACCCACTGATTTTATGCGGTTTTACGACGTAATCGTTTATTTTTTTTTTTTTTCGTGTAACTCCGGAAATTCAGTCGAGAATTTCCTGCTTCGATGTGTAAAATGTGTTCAACTCGGTGGATCTAGCTATTTTTTTTTTCTTGCGCAAAGATTTCGTTTTATTTGTCAAGTGTGATCGGACGCGTGGAATTCGTTGTGTAATTTTTTTTTTTTTTTTTTATTACGAAGGTTTTAAAGCAATTACTCTTTTGATCGGAAATGATTTGACCTTAAAAAATTGACGAAAATGAACCACATAAAATAGGTAATGTTTCTAGATTTTCTTTAAAATCGATTTGAACGTGTTTTTCGAGACACCGAAATCAAAATTGATCGTAAAAACCGACAAAAACGCACCGGTTAAAAAAAAAATGAAATCGGTTCTTGGAATCATTTAGTCAAACAGGTCGAGTTTTATTTTTTAAATGGTATATGCTTAATGGTTGTTTGGGATGCCAATAATGAGCTTAGTTCTGAAAATTTACCCAAGTGAACCGGTTTTAAAAATAAACTGGTTTTACTCCAAATATTCTTCTCAATTTTTCTGAAAATCAGTATGCTCGTTCAACCGTTTTTCATGATTTTAAAAACCTAATCTGGTCATGAAAATTGATAAAAGTGATTCAGATTCTGTATAAACCGGTTTCAATTTGTGAATTGACGCTGGCTTTCATGAAATTGAGTATACAAGTACTACTTTTTCTAACAAAGATTGGGCTAAGGATAAATTGTTTTTGTTTTGTATATTTGAAATAAAATCTTATTCAACTTAGATTTGCTCTTTAAATCAGGATTAATGTGGAAGGGAGGGATTTTTGCGCTGTTTGATTGGAAACAGAAACCAAAACTTGACCAAGTGGTGTTTCTCAAATGTATGTAGATTGGGTTAATTGGTTGACCGTTTGAGTGAAGTTGAATCCCCCCCCCCCACACACACAAAAAACAGTTAAATTTTTTACGTAAAACCAGTTTATTTTAAACTGGTTCACTTGTGTCAATTTCTTAAACCGGATTCGTTTTCAACATACCAAAAAAAATAGATGCATATACAAATTTTCAAAAATACATAGAAACCCCGTTTGATGGTTGAATTCTTCGTAAAACCGGTTTCCATTTTCGAAACCTGTTCATTTGCATCAGTTTTTATGGCTAATTTCGATTTCAGCCTCCAAAAAAACAGCCAAGTGCGCTTTAGTATTCAAGAAAACTGAGTAAAATTCCCAAAATGGAACCGGTTTATGTAGAAACCAGTTCTTTTCAACCAGTTTTCATAATCTGGTTCTTTTCAACCAATTTTCATAATCTGGTTCTTTTCAACCAGTTTTCACGATCTGGTTCTTTTCAACCAGTTTTCATGATCTGGTTCTTTTCAACCAATTTTCATAATCTGGTTCTTCTCAACCAGTTTTCATGATCGGGTTCTTTTCAACCAATTATCATAATCTGGTTCTTCTCAACCAGTTTTCATAATCTGGTTCTTCTCAACCAGTTTTCATAATCTGGTTCTTTTCAACCAATTTTCATAATCTGGTTCTTTTCAACCAGTTTTCATGATCTGGTTCTTTTCAACCAGTTTTCATAATCTGGTTCTTTTCAACCAGTTTTCATAATCTGGTTCTTCTCAACCAGTTTTCATAATGTGGTTCTTTTTTTAACACTCCAACAAACAGTTGTATGCAAAATTTCAGAAATAAAAAACTCATTCGCTGATTAGATTACTCGAAAAACCAGTTCTTTTGCTTGAAACCGGTTCATTTACGTCAGTTTTTATAGCCAATTTCGAGTCGAGCATTCGAAAAAGCAACCAAGTATGCTGTGATAATCAATAAAACTGATTTAAATTCCTAAGAAGAAACCGGTTTATGTGGAAATCAGTTTCTGTCGACCATTTTTCATGTTCTGGTTCGTTTTTCAAACCTCTAAAAACAGTCATGTGCATATTTTCAGAAGTGAAAAACGCATTTGCTGATTAGATTACTCGCAGAATCAGTTTTTTTTTTGAAACCGGTTCATTTTGCGTTAGTTTTTATGCCGGGAATTTGGTATTAGCATCTCAAGAAAAAAACAGCTGGGTGTATATATATATACCTGCCTGCATTAAATTTGAGCAAGACTCTTACAAAGAAACCGGTTGCTTTCCACCATGTTTTATGGTCCAATTCGTATACTTATTTCGCATCATCCCAGATCTCGTATTTTAAAACTATTTTATCTTCGTTTTGAGTTATCGAATTTCGTTTCTAGTTTATTTTTCGTATAGATTAATTTTTAATTGATTTTTTTCGATGTATTTGCATTGGTAGGTAAGTATTGGTATTCGATGATTTTTTTGTCCAATCCAATTAAATTTTCATTTATGATACAATTTGCTACGCTGCTGCGCCTGAATATTTGTATTTCAGAGTTAATTTTCTGTAGGATGATAATTTCTATTTGGAATGAAGATAGCAATATTAAAATGATAATATTTATGAAAAAAATTGTAGAACTAGAAACTAAACCAGATAGAAATTATTCGACAAGTAAAAAATATGAACTGCTAAAAACAAACTTCCACCGAAATCACAAGTTTGATGAAAAAATACCAAATAACGAATTGATTTTAACGAGTCGATGTCAAGAAAAAATGACCAAATATGGCTTTTGTGAAAGAAAACTATCGAAAATACATTAAGAAAAAAAAGTGCTGAAAAATTTGATTAATGCTTTTTCATTCGATGTAAAAATAAATAATTGAAAACTACTTGCCTCGAGAATTATGACAAGTTTGTGGAAAAATTATCGAAAATATATTACGATGATCCAGCGTAATGGACAAAATTGAACAGAAGACGAATTATTTGAAAAAGAAATTAATTTAAAATATAAGAATGAGAAAACACAGATGAACCACGTGAAATTAATTTCTAAAAATGTGGTTTACTCGAAGAAAAAAAAAACGATAGAAAATAAAAATATTGGAAAAAAATTGTAAAACTTGTACAAATTATTTATTAAAAACAAAGCAGTACTTTTCGAGCATATTTGATTTTGATTTGTTCGATTTGCAGATTGTCGGCGAGGTCAATCTTTAGTCGTATGGGGTATCACCGAAGGTCGTCAAGCGGCCAGAGATGTGGATCAGCACTTAATGGGCATCACCGATTTACCAGGCCCTGGTGGCATGATAACAGCGTCTTGCGTTTCCTAATTTCTTAAATATTAATCTTCGTGTACCACCTTGATGAGGACGATCAATTAGTGAAGGTGATGAAATTTTTTCTTACCCGCTTTTTAGCTTGATTATCAATTTTAGCCTGATTTTGTATGTTATATTGCGAATGAAAACCAGACTATTAAGGGACTATCGATTTATGGGGAAATAAGAGAGGCGAGGGAGGTATCAACGAAATCCAAGTCGGTTTTGGCCATCTCAGGTATTTATTTATTCGCCCTCCACCTTCCTCTCTCTCTCTCTCTCTCTCTCTCTCTCTCTCTCTCTCTCTCTCTCTAGAGTAAAAATCATTTTCTCAGCTCGGTACTGACCAAAATCGATCAAATTCGTGCAGTAGACTTGGATTGGCGACAGATTTCATATTTTTGAGCGGGGATGATCTTGGAAGGAAATTTAATTATGCCCAAATTTGGGGAAAGGCGTTCTAAGGGGCTGAAATGAAAAAAAAGTAGCTGTGTTACGTATCCAAAAATCAGTCTCCTTGGCCGATTAGGAAGGAAAACATAGGTGGAGGGTTCTCCTTTTAGACCATGAAAAAAGGTGTCTCACGCCCATCTCCTCACTCCCCTCTCCGCCACTTGAAATAGGCGGTTGAGATTTGGCGTTTAGATTTATTGGAGGTCTTCAATGCGCCTTTGGGGGAGGGTTCAATTTTCCAGCCCCTTGGTACCACGTCACTCTCCCGAAAAAATGGGAGTTTTGGCAGGTTTTCGTAGTTTGTCCCGTTGCACATATTCGGCAAGTAGATTTCTTAAATGCGAATTTTGAGGCTTCCAACTTTTAGCCCCATTGCACAGTTCACAGCCTAAAAAAAAAGTGGTTTGTGGGGGAGTTTTTTTATTTCTTATTGGCGCCCCGCATATGCCCTTTCCTCAGAATTGAGCTAGAAAGGTTGAAATTAGGCATGCCGATTTAGTAGAGTCACCGAATTACTTTTTGGGGCTTTCGATTTCTCAGTGACCTTGTACCCCCTCACAACCCTGATAGAGCGATTTTTCGACAGGTTTTCATATATTTTAAGGTTGTACCGTGCATTAATCACCCCCCCCCCCTTCACCATTGAACTAAGAGGTTGGAATTTGGCATTTAGATTAATAGATGTCGCAGAATTGCCTGTTGAGGGTTTCAGTTTTTCAGCCACCTTGTACACCCCCCCCCTCCTCACAGACCTTAAAAAGTGGTTTTTTGTCTGGTTTTCGTATATTTTGAGTTTGTCGCAAGCATTGGCCTACCTTCTCCCCCCCCCCAATCTACCCATTGAGCTACGAGGTTAGAATTTGACATTTAGATTTACTAGGTGTCCCAGAATTGGCTTTTGGGGGTTTCGATTTTTCAGTTTTCTCGTACCCCCTCATAATTCTGATAAAGTGATTTTTCGACAATTTTTCGTATATTTCAAGTTTGTCCCCCCCCCCTCCCTTGAACTAAGAGGTTAAAATTTGGCAGTTAAATTTATTAGATGTCACAGTATTACCTTTTGAGGGTTCCAATTTTCCAGCCTCCTTGTCCCTCCCCCCTCACAGCCCTCAAATAGTGGTTTTTTGCCTGGTTTTCGTATATTTTCAGTTTTTTTCAAGCGTATCTTCGCCCCCCCCCCCATCTTTCAATTAAGCTAGGAGGTTGAAATTCGGCATGTAAATAAATTTAGTTCCAGATGTACCTTTGGGGTATCGATTTTTTATTCGTCCTGTACCCCCACAAACTCAAAAATGTGACTTTTTCATAGGTTTTCGTATATTTTGAGTTTTTCCTACACATATGCGTGACCCCCCCCCCCCCCC